>VZRX01004477.1:165434-189550 GCA_013398075.1 Notiomystis cincta | reverse complement strand
AAAGAAATCTAATGAATTCAATTTTTCATTTCTCAGATGACACCCAGAAGTTTCTCCACAGTTCTCAGTGCTAAAATCTCAAGGGAAAACAAACACATGACAGAAAGCAGGAGTAGAGATTTTCATGCATTCTCATGATTCCAGAAGCTGGAATTTTAAAGAAAAAGAAATAAACAACAAAAGGCTTACGATATAAAGATTATAATTTGGCTAGCAGCAGAAGTAAAACCTCATGGTTTATGTGACAAACTTCAACTGATCAACTCAGCTCAAAAACTTGGAAAAAGAAGGTGAAACATTCCAGTATCATTTTGGCTGCCAAAATAAAAGAAACAATTGTGCAAAATTTCAACACAAGGAAAAAAAAAATCAATGAGATTTGTTCCACTTTCATGAACTCAGACACAAACAGATGTTGACAAAAAGATGTTGCAAATAGTTCTTGCTGTTGCTCAGCTGAGCCTGAGTCGCTGCAATGTGAGTGCATCTCTCGTTCATTAAGTCATCGCTCTTGCTCACACACAGCAGCCAGTGCAGTGTCTCTGCACCCTCCTTTGCAGCTTTCACCAGCACAGTGGGGTTACCTTCAGCCTCTTGCACCATGTTAACACTCAGAATTCATTATTCTCATTTCTTCTGCGAGAACATACCTGTACTGCCCTAAGAGAAAGGGGCACAGGCCCTGTTTGAGACGTATGAAAAATCCCCATTCCTTGGTAACATCTGCACTTTTTAATAGGATTCTACAATTTGGACTACAGGTATCAAAGGGCTCAGCTGGCTCCTGTGTGCTACTTTCTGTCCTCCTTCAGCAATGAAGCAACCCTTAATTGTATTTACTCTGGATTAGACCTGTGGGACCCAAACTAAATCATACCAAAATCCAAGAGGTGCTCTCCTGGAAAAAGCCTTCCGAAATGGATCCCATGTCCAAATTGAACATGACGCCATCACTGGTTTCATTTCAAGGCAATCCAGATGTTCAGTAAAGTGATTAGGAAGTGGTGTGTATCAAATATAAGATACTCCACATTGAATTAATGCATTTATTTGCTCTGAATGGTTTTCCAGGTCAGGGCAGCACTTTGCCTGTCACAAGTAAAGTGCTTTGACAGAACACATGGACATTTCTGCTGCTTAAACTGAGCCAGCAAACAGAATGGCCAGGAACTCCCAAGTCTCAGAAGAGTCCAAAGAAGTAGTGTCTCTCTGATATATTTATTTCCTGGCCCTCTAAATGCATGAGTTCAGGTCCCATTTGTCAGCATCCTTCATAGGAACAGCCATTTGAAAGGAAGCAAATAAACATAACAACATTACAGTGGGGTCATTGAGTTTTCAGCCTATTGCTGGCTAGCAGGTGTGCAGAGTGTCACTCAAATCAGCTAATATGGCCCTTTGAAGAATGAAAGCCAAGGACTTGTCTTGTCTCTCTGGGGTGCAGCACCTCTGCCCAGACAGACTTGGTTGTTCCAATGTTGTCCCCAAGCCAGGTGTCCATGCCTGCGGCACAGAGCTCTGGTACATAACCTGGCCTCAGCTGTGCAACAAGGTCAGCAAAACCTGCCCAGGACTAGCAAGAGCTGCTAAAGCCTTGTCACAAACTACTCAGAGTCTAAATGCCTCCTACTTCTCCCATAGGGACCTACTGGGGGCTTTCATTCCCTTCAAAGAGGAAGAATGAGGATGAAGAACAGCTGAGGACATAACATGGGTGGATCCTGTTTCACTTCCATATTTAGCAACCCAAGAGAATCAGTAGCCCCCTTCATCCTCCTTGTCAGAGAAGCATTCAGTGGATGTGTTGACTATTACCCCATCTGCCACAGCTTTCTAAGGAGAATTACAGAAACAAAGTTCTCAAGCAATCACAAAAACACTAAACCCAGAGGCATCATGTCCTCTGCTAATGGAAAGCACGATGGACACTAACAGAAAGCATCCATGGACATGAGCAGGATCTCCAGTGTCAGGGTCCCTTCTGACTTCAAGCTTATGTCTCTTTCTCATTTGAGTTTCTCCTTACACCTTCTGCTTGTGAGCAGGGGAGGACTCAGGTACATGGAGGGAAAAAAATCCAGGTAAGAGAATGCAGCTGGGTTGTAATTTGTAGTTTCACAGTCCTTTGTGGATAAGCCCCAACACAATACTTCCATTTGCCTGCAAATTCCGAATTGTGTTAAACCCACAGTAGTTCTAATGTAACAATATCTTCATGCTGAGCAACTTGAAGACTGCTGAGAAATACAGCACTTAAGCAGAACAAAAAGCAAATTCCCAGCAGCACCTTCCACCCCCATGTTTTTATTGAGTTTTAGTAGAAAAGAATTCAAAAATACAGAGGGCCTGCAGACCAGACTAGGCATTGTCTGCATTAATTTGGGGTTTACATTACTTTCAGCTGATACTCAGATGAAAAATTAACCCAGCATTCCTCCATGGGTAAGGATTTTGTGAACGAATTTTGCAGACACATCTCTGCTCCCTGGACCTGGTGTTCCCAATGATTTCCTCTAACATGGGCACACAGGAAAAGGAGGAACACATCTGTGTATGTATGTTTGTTTCCAAGCCAGTGTCCCAGATGAAAAGGGAACATGCAGAATAGTATCAGCTCTGATCTGAGAGCTCTGGAAGGGGTCATGGTAATGTGACTTTTCACCACCTTTAGTGACAGAAGAATCTGGCCACCAAAATACCCAATCTTTTGCCATACTAAGATAAATACCAGAAACTGATTTAAGTGGCATCAAGATTTTTCTTTAGTGCCTGGAGCAGGTGAAAGTCACATGTTTCTGCTCATGAGGAGGTGCTGGGCTCCTCAGTGTTAGGTGTTTCTTTATCTCAAGCTTATCCCTTAAGACAAAAATAAAAGTTTTTCAGGTTATAAAAGTGTTGGGTTTCCAGCTGCAGTTATCCCATTATAAAAATTTAATTCTCAAAATATATAACTTCATAATTGTCATTTCATTAAGTTATGTAAGATGCAAAGCAGAGAACTGCATTTATAAAGATTCCTCAATATAACATTTACAGTTCCTAGTTAATTTCTGATGGAAGCTAAGTTTTTAGCAGCCACATGTAAATTCAAAACACCTGAGACTTTCTCTCATACCAGAGGTTACAAACTTCAGCCACTTCTAAGACCCTCCAGGACCAGCCAGCTCTTGCTATAAGGGGCACTAATAAGCAAAAGCTCCATCTGGGAATGAGCAGGAGGAAATCCATGATTGTGGGAGGATAACAGGGCACCAACACACCCCACATGAACAGAGCACATGTTAAGCACTCCATCCAGAAACCTTCAGCAGCAGTCCCACCTGCTCCACCATCCACCACTGCAGTGCTCCCACCTTCTAGGGAAAAGCTGGTGGCCTTCTCCAGTAACAACATCACTGGCTCCTAGAAAATACCACCACAAAACTCACAGAGTCCCACTGTTAATGGCTGTGCCCTACCAGAGCACACAGATCACTCCTGACTCCACCAAAGCTCCTTCTCTCCCAGTTTTTTATCCCCCTCCCAGCAGCCAGGAAACACCTTGAGCAGAGCCCAGTGACAAAACCTACCTCCCCACAGCAACACACGAGCTTCCCTCTTCTCTTGTGACTTCATTCCAACCAGCCTTGATCCATGACTGGCAGAAAGCTCAAAGGCATGGAAGCCTCTTCTCAAGGGCCATATTTCTCTCCTCCCTTCCAAACCACCTCCTTGGAGGGGAGCTTGCCTTACCTGTGGGCTCCTATAGTCTGAGAGAGCTCTGGGAAAACAGTTTGTGCAGATGGAGCAGGTCAGGCCCATTCCCCTCACTGTCTGCTCACAGGTGTAGTGGTTTTCCTCTCCTGAGCAGGAGCTGGAAGTTTCAGAAACACAGTGGGAAGCATCTCCCTGCTCTGCTCCCTTGGGTGGATGGCTGGCAAGAGAAAAAGACCTTGGCTCCAGGATTTCTTGTCTGGATACCTTCCACTTAAAGGAGTGAAAAGAGTGGGAAAATTAGGATTAAAGCAGATCAAACGTTAGGTTTTCAAAAATTACATTAAGAATAACATTAGTTGTAAGTGATTGGCAGGAATTAACATGGGCATCCTCACTGCAACAAGGTCTACAAGCTGTAGCAGAGAAATATGGGCATTTCTATCAGGAATTGCTTCATATACACCCTGCAAAAGCAAATCATTGGGTGGGAAATGAAAATCAAGAAGGAAAAGTATATATGTTTCTGATTATTCTATCCCTAATGTTGTGTTCTGTCATTATAGCAGATTGCTTAATTGTGCTGCTGATTACTTTTCCTGAATTCTTCCTACAGCTGTAGTTTGCGCAGTGCTGAGGAAACACTAATTAGCAGGAGGAATGTTGCCTTAAATTTTTTTACAATATATATACATGTTAAAAAGAGAATTCCTCAGCATTTACCTATTTAGTCCAGGCTCTGTTGTTTCTTTAACTCTTCTCATTCCCTGTTGATCCATCCCTGCTGTACACTGGCTGGGCTGAGGTGGGGAGGCTTCAGGGAGACAAGTCCCATTTCCAGCTGAAGGCAGCTGTAATCCCAGGCAGCAGCAGCTCAACTCAGTCCCACTCACCCCTCAAAATTCATCGTGTCCAACAATCCAAATGTGCATGCATTGTGGGATGGGTTGATCTTTGTGTGCATTTGCTACTGGGAATGATCTCTATACTTTGCAATATGTAAAATAAGTCTCTGGTATAGGAGCATCTGCACGATGCTGTAATTTTACCACACATTTAGACTCCACATCCTTAATGATCCATCACAGGGATGATTTGATCTTGTTTAACTCTTGTTTTACTGTGGCCTGCATTTGCCCTGCTTGTCCTGTTGTTTATTCCTGTAATGCTTCTTATTTTGTGTAAATTAATGCTATGATACTGGAACTTTTTAAGTTTTTTTCTCCTTCATTGTTAACTGCTGGTTCACACAACCTTCCTCTTCCTCCTTCTCATCATCCCCTTTTCAGCAGATGCAATGGAAAGAGTGCAGTTGCTCACTAAAAGCATGTGTGGAGCTCACACAAGTTATTTTAAGAGGGGTCGGAGGGGATCCCAGTCTTACACTTCCATAAACCCACCAGTACAGGATTCCTGGGACTAACAGAAAAAATTGAGGGGGAGTAAGCAACACATAGCTGCTGTTTGTAGGTTTTACCTCTCTCTGAAGTGACTGATGCATTGACCCCATCTAGCACAGCATTTTTTCTGTTTCTCTTGCACATTTAAGCGTGGTCTGAGCCAGCACCTCAGCTGTGACCCAGGGCCAGCCAGCTCTGTGTAATCAGCAGTTTAAGCCTCCAGCGCAGGAGGTTTTTGCTGGGGTGCTTGAGACTACAGCTATTCCGTCAGCTCAGTTTGGGTTTGACTCTCTGGGAGCTCACACAGCCCACGCACCCCAGCACAGCCACCCTGCTTCCCAGGAAAGGAAACTTGGGTGGGATGAGAAACTTCTTCAGGCGCCCTCGCTGCCCTGCAGCGTGGCTGACTCATGAGCGATGCCCGCAAGGCTGCCACCTGTCACTGTGAAATTTCAGTGGCTTCAGTGACTTCCCCAGTCAGCCCTGCCCTCAACATGAGAGAGGGGTGTTTCAGTTCACCAGCAGCACCAAAATGTCAAGACAAAGCAACCCAAAAAGCAGGTTGGGCTGAGCTGTTTAACAGACTGAAACCCAAGGTGAGGAACAGCTCGGCTCAGCAGCTGTGGTGGGTGAGAAGTGCCCAAAACTCAGTGAAATGGGGTTTGACCACCTGAAAGCTGAAAAGGAAATTAATGAGAAATCTGGGTAAAATCAAGGGCAACTCATTATTCTGTTTGTAAGGAAGAAACCAACTTTGAGGCTTAGAGCAAGTGCTCGAGGAACAGCAGCTACACACTGGCACAGATCTGTCAGAGATGCCTTCGTGCTTTAAATACATTCACAAAGTCCATTGGTTTCTTCCTGCAATGTTTTCCCACCACTATATTGCTCCTGAATCTCAAATGACTGGAACAAATAGTGCTGCCCACTAGGACAAGGACTTCAAGATGCATCACAGTGACTGAAGCTGGCTGTGCTGCTGGGCTGGGCTGTAGACAGAATCCCTGGCATCTCCTGGGCTTCCTCCACACTCTTCAAAGGGCCAGACACCACATGCATGGCCAACCCCGTGGTGCTGGAGGCACTGGGCTTGTTTTGAGCCTGCAGTGAAAGAGTTTGTGCATGCTTAGCAGGCGAGGTCAGCGTCTCTGGACATCTGGCAGCTCCCAACAGGCTGCCAGACATTGGGAAATCTGAGACAAACAAAAAAAAGCCTCCAAATCTGCCTGTAAACAATGTTCAGGTGGGAAACCAGCATGTACAGTAACTCTGGAGCCTGCTTTGCTTTAGTTGTAACTGGAATGTAACCAGTTTTGGGTTTATGGAGTTAAAATTGGGACCTTCATCCCTGAACCCACTCCAAAGCCAAGTTCACTAAGGTATTTAGGTACAAGAATTCATTGAACAACTCAATCCCATTCAATTCACTGGACCTCTGTTCACAGGGAGCAGTCTCTATGCAAAAGACCTTGCAGATGAGGGGCAGCAATGTCAGGTACAGACTGTCAAAAACCAACAGCAGACACTGTTTGCAGACTACTAACCCAGTCTCTCCTCCAGGAGAAAAGCCATTTTATCTGCCTGTTCCTGGTAAGTACAGAAAAAGGTTTCATGGTCACTATAAGTATTAGGATTAAATAATGTTTGTCTATATTAATCTGAAGTGCAGGGAACAAGGTAGTTTTTCCATCCTTCTGATTATATGTAAAAATTTTATACAAGCTATTTGGATTCAATTGCAGCAACCTGGGATGTTTCCCAATTTGTTCTTCTCCCAGGACAGTTTTTCTGGATCAGCTGCTAACAAGCCCTGGTAGAACACATGGTATAAAATATTTGTTGCTTTAACATTTCAAACAACCTAGAGAGGAGGTCACACTCTCCTGGCCTGTGGCCCACGTGCAGTGCCTTCACTGTCTCAGAGGCCCTCTGTTAGTATCTGCTGCAGCCAAGCAGCCAGGAGTGGGATGGTCCCACAGCAGGGTGTTGGCTCACAGTGACACATATGCAAACCAAAATCCATGCTTTCCTACTCCTGCACTCTCCTGGTGACACCTTTCAGTCTGTTTAAGGCAAGGACATGTTGGCTAAGAATGTCCTCACCCACCCTCTAAATGGCAGTGCACATAAATCACTGTTACTTAAAGTCTGTATTTCTTTATTAAAGGAGATGCTGCAAAGTGCTTGAAAATAATGTTGGCTGCTGTGAACTGTGGTGCCCAATCAATGAGAGACATGACAGTCAATTACCCCTCCACTTACTGATTGTCCCCAGCAATCAGCCTGGATCAATACCTTCAATCTCAATTGATAGCAGATATCAAATCTGAAATAGGATGTTTCAGTGCTTTGGAAGGACTGTCAGAGGGTGTGCAGTGGCCACCACATTTAACCATTCATTTCACTTCCACCTGCTCCATTTGGCCAGGGAATGTACTCTCCAAATAGCTCATGCCCATCCTTTTGGCAGGACTGCCTGGCTGGTGTCAGCAAGGGTGGCAGCTGGACCACAGCTCACTGCCCCAGAGTATCTTCAGTGCAGAGAGAGCCTGTGGCAGAAAATAGGGAAACAAAGTTCAGGTCAATGCAGCAGGACAAAGCAGGAAAATAAGGAGGGAAATTTGGGTACTGGAGCAAGGAAGGTGTTCCCCAAGGTGCTGCTCTGCAGCAGGAACAGGTAAGCAGGGCACCTGGAGATGGGCTGCAGTGCAGCCACCACAGCCTTACCGTTTTCCCAGGTGACACCCACATCCCTTGCTACCCCTTGTGCCACACAGTCACCATTCAAGCAGTGACATTCTCTCGAAATACTCTGGCAGAGCACTCAGCTTCACAGGAGGGAGGGTGGTGAGGAGCAGGAGGTTTCGCCTGTCTTTGTTACAGGAGATTTAACAAAGCTTCCAAATATTTGAAGAAGAGCTGTGCCAGGAGCTCTTTCAGAGTTTCCTTCAAAGATGCCAGTTCGAACAGGCTTCTGTAATTGAGAAGGATCATTTGCATTTGTAATGGTTTAGACACAAACCCATACACACCGGTGTGGGTGAGGCAGCAGGGACAGGGCTGATTGGGATGGAAATGGTCTGGAGCAGGGAAGAGCTTCCCTGCACTCTTGCCATCCCATTCCAAAGCCTAGTGGGCTTTGATTTTGGTGTCCCTCAGGCATCTCTGTGAGCATGGACTGCATGACACCTCCCTGCCATTGGCACCTAAGGGAGCCTGGGCCTCTCACCATAAAAGACCTGGTCTCTTGCCTGCACCAACTGCTCCCCACAGGTGAATCCCAACCCCATGATTTGTCATCATGGTGCTGCCAGCTCCTGCAGGCTTCACTGCAGGGAACTGGCTCCTTAAAACACCCTGTCCTAGGGTCAGACAGCCAAGGTGCTTGACATTCTCTTAAAAATACTTGGAGAGGTAGTAAAAATAGGAGAGGTACCTGCCGCATCCTTGGAGTCATGGAGAAAAAGCTGGGAAACTTGAACTCAAGAGCTCAGGATACAGCCAGCAAAAACCCTGCTCTCTTAAAAATGGTTTACTGTTGGGGTTGACTGTTAATGTCATTTCAATGTCCACATCTGGCAGAGGCAGGAAAGCAGCTGAAAGATAACAGAGATAAAGCACTATCCCTAGGATCACAGTATGGCCAGGAGCCAAGGCATTCCCCTTTTTTTAATACACAATCCTTGTCATAAGATTGAATATCCATTTGGGGGCAGAATTCCCCCACTTTACTCTGCACACTCCCCTCTGAAAGCGTTGTAATGCTTTACTTATTGGCATCTTATTTTGATGAATAGGCTGCAATTGGTGCAAAAATCTCCTGAATGGCTTTAGGAGACTCAGGCATGTGATCGTTGGCCCATTTGTACTAAGTACCATCACTCAAAATCTGTATTACTCACAGGATGCTTAAGCCAGCATATTTTCCTAACAGGCACAGTCCTCTGAGGGTACAGCTAATCGTGCTGGGGACTTCTTTGAAGCAGCATAAAGGGTAATTATTCCCCAAAGTCCCATTTAAAAAACACCCTTAAAAACTAAGTTTTGTGCCTTTGGAGAAAAAAGTCCAACCCCAAGTACGGCAGTGCCGGGAGGAGTGGCTGCCTGCTGGACTCAGAGCGGCAGGGGAAGGAGACATGTCCTGTCTGGACTGAAATACAGATATTGAGGACAAAAATAGGGAAGAAAAAGAGACCTCGGAGAAATGTGGGTCAAGTACGAGAGGATGGGTTCTTTTCTTTTCTTTTCTTTTTTTTTTAATGTAATGGGCAGGGATAACACAGATCATGGTGCCTGGGAAAAGCAGACCTCAATCAGGAATGGCAGCAGTGAAGTCTCTGAGCTCAGGTGGATTTCTGCAACCTGTTACAGCCCTGAGAAAGCTTCTCTGCTAACAAGCTGGCCACAATACCAGGCTACTCCTTAGCAAAGCTCTTTTCCTCTTGGGAACGTAGGAAAATGCAGGTCCCCAGGGTGGTTTAACACAAAGAAAAATCCCACTGCTGGTCCCAGTTGCCAATCCCTCCTCCTGCTGTGGGGCAGGAAACAGGAAACACCACCCCCAGCCCACTCACCTGGATGGGCTCTGCCCATTTCTTCAGAACTGCTTCTGACCTGGTCAGCACCACAGGGAAGCCCTGGAGATGTAGCCCACTCTTACTTTCTGAGTGCAGAAATGCATTTAATGAGCTGTGTTCACTTTCCAAGAGCCAGACCTGGACAAGGGCCTGTCTGAGCACCAAAAGAGCTCATTCCTAGGTGAGAAGAGAAAGGCAGATATTCTATTTAGCTCAAGAGAGGAGAGAAGCCACTCACAGCATATAGAGGCTCCCTCCACGGTGTAGTATTTCTAATTACAATTAATTAGAAATTGTAGCATGCTCCATCCCATGCTTTCTGCCCAGCTTTGAGCAAAATGGTGGGCAAAACCTTTTTTTAAGACTGTTTCATTTATGCTGTCAGAGATGTCACCTGACACCAACAGTGTTACCTGACCCTTTGTAAGGAGCATGCTGCTTTGCCCCACTATGGACATAAAGTGTTTTTCCCATGTCCTGCCAGGAGTTCAGAGCCCAGGGAAGAGATCCCATCCTTAAGGAGAAAACACCAAGGCAGCATAGCCAGCCCCACTCCAGCTGCAAACCTGCCCAGCCATGACACTTTCTCCCTCTTCTTACAGCGTGTTTTAAACTTTTTGTACGCTCAAAGAAAGGGAGAAATCCCCCAGAAATCAAAGACTTTCTGAACTTGCCAGCAACAGTTAAAGAAAATCTATTTCCTTACTGCTGTTCATAATTTAACCACCCTCCCCTCTTATTTGCACTGTTTATACATAAATTCCTACAGCATTATGTGCTTTGTATAAGCAGGAAAAGTCCAGTCCAGACACGGCTCCATGACAGCTCCTCCTGACTAATAGCAGAATTATCCTTACATAAGTCCTTTCTCTTCCTCGGCATTTTTTCTCCCCCCAGGAAGGTGCTTCCTCGCACACGCTGGCGGGATGGAGCGGCTCAGTTCCATGCCTGATGTCGCAGTGCCATCTCATGGCAGCTCCAGTGCCAGCCTTCCACGGGAAATCCACTTGCTTTCATCTCTTTGCAGGTGTTTTCTTGTTGAGCTGCTGTGGTTTTAAATTTATAAACTCTCAAAAAAAAATTAAAAAAGAGTAAATATTAAATGAGAGTTTTTGGTAATTACTAAAGAAACTTAGAAACTTAAGAGCCTTCCAAGGAAGCTCAAGGATGGAGAACAAGCAGCAGAGATAACTTCTTTTCTAAGAAGCAGGAAGGATGGAGATGAGGGCAATGAAGATGCTCACATCACTTTTGTAGTTAGCTTGACTCCAGAGGGAGAAACATTACCTTGATTGCTTCCAAAAACACAGAGAGCCACCTTGTGCTCCTGTGGTCAGGCATCCCGCTGAGAGAAACTCCAGGAAAGTCACCAGCAGACCCCCACCACAGCCACAGCAAGAGTGTGGGGGATCTGAGACACAAAGTCAGAAGAGTGGTGGTTGTGCTGCTGCTGCTGCAGGGTGTAGATGCAGAGAGTGACTAACGAGCTGGCTGGGAAATACTGAACACAAACAAAACAAAAATGTCTCTCCAAAATTACTGCGAAGTGGAATTAAAAAAAAAAAGCCATCAAGCTTCCTGTGCAGACCGTGCCTGTGCCACACAATGCAGGATCATTTCCCAGTTAACCTGGCAGGCCACCCTGTCCTTTCATAGGTAAATATTATTTTGAAAGGCTGCTAAGAGAGCCAGCAGTACTAATGCATTTGGGGTCAGGATTTTCCTACTCCAAAACCCCTATTTCATGACCAAAGACATGCAGAAAAAAAAATCCCTTCTACCTTTGATGGGATTTACAGTGTGATCCACCCCACAGCTGTGACAGCTCCAGCAGGGAGACAGGGGTGCCAGGATGGGTGCTTCCCTGGTGGGAGGCCATGGAATATGATTACCCAGGAAGGGCACTTCATGGCACAGGATTATGTGCACCATCCATCACTTACTGACTGTGTTGTTTTCTCTTTGCACACTTGTATGGAAATGTAACTACAAAACATTCCTCTGAGCTGTTCACTGAAGTGCAAATATAGCTTTAAATGACTTCTCTAGGAAAGAATCCTCACTATTTTATACAAATTGTCTTGCATGTTTATTACACAGAATCATGATCCAAAAAGAAGGGGATCCATCCCATGCCTGTTCATAACCCCATTACACATTATGAGCTGAACATACTCCAGGCCCCCTCATATGATGAATGATACCTACTTCACTTCCAGCCTGCTCCCATGTGCTTATTTATTTATGGAGCCTCAGTGTGCTGATGGATACTCTCCCAGTTCCTCCACGAGACTGAGCACAGGCACTGGGCTTGCAATGGGCAATTTGGAGATGGAGCAGTAAAAGCTGAAACTCTGCTCCTGGCCTCACCACTGTGCAGGGACACCCCAGGACTGCTCCAGAACTGCTGCACTTCCCACTGACACTGTTCCCAACAGCTGGTAGTTTCCCCACCACATTTAAAGCCCTTCTTCCTGCCCCTTGACTAGGAGCAGAGCACCAGGCTGGACTCAAGAGCCACGCAGGTGCATGGATGCTCACCCTCCCACTCCAGGAATGCTGTGCCTGGGAGGTACCCACGGGATGTCTCCTGCTGTATTTAGCTTGGCTGGCTCGGCCAGCCCATTCCACTGTCTGCACAGCCTCAGGGAGAGTGGAAGGAAACAATGTACTGCCCAGCCAAGCAAAACACGGGGAGGTCAAAAGCTGCTGCACGGCTTCTTGGAGATGACACACACACCCGAGGCAGGTCCGCTTGTCTCCTGGCACGGGAGCACCCTGCAGAGCCCTGAACTAACACCACAGCTCCCAACCCTGGCTCCTGCACACACCACCTCCCTCCCAGGGATGAGATTTTGTAGTCTGGGTGGGAGGAAGGTGCTGGGGTGGGTAGTCCCGGTGCAGAGCACAGCCCCCCTTCCCCTGAGCTGTGGTACATACAGCTTCAGAAATAATCCAGCGTTCATCAGCTTGTCAAATTAAGAAATTGAGAGCTGTCAAAGTGTAGCAAAGATTGGAGGTGGCTTTCATAGCAAACTGTGGAATCTCCCACTGTTTGTCTAATCTAATTTCCTCATCCTCATTGTCCTAAGAGAATCATTAGAAGACGGAGAAGTAGAGAGATGAAGACAGGAACTGTTTCCAACTGAAGGCAACTCCCCCTTCCATGTGTTTGTGCAGATGAGAGAGTTTATATAAGTTGTGTGGGATCAATAATTTTCCTCTGTCAGGTTTATGTTTTAAGACAACCCTTAGATTTCGTCCCCTCTGGTTAATCTGCCATAGAAAGAATATAAAAATAAAGATATTCTTTTGTCTGGCAGCAAACACTCCTCCAGCGCTGGCTTTTATGAAGGCAGTGCCAGAGAGAGCAACATGTGGCACATCTCAAGCCCCTTCAGCTGAGATGAAGCCTTAGAGGAACCAGCTGCTGTGACAGCAGAGGGTGAACAAGCTGTCCAACAACAGCAGCAAACCCAAATAAATTAATAGTCAACACTGTCTCTGCTGGGGAAGGAAAGGTTAAGGCCATGCCAGCAACTGGTTGGGGACAGGCTTTTGAGGCAAAGCTGCCGTTCCTTGCCTGCTAATTGTTATGTTTTCCAAAGATTTCATCAACTAAGTTGTGTTCAACAAACTGCTATTTAATTACTAGAGTAAAATCCTGTTAATTAGCCAGCCCCAGAAGACAGCCCTTCATCCCTGTTAAGTGAAATTCCCAACTAATCCCTCCAGCAGCCATTGTGTTGCAGCCTGGAGAGCCCCAGAGAGCTGTTAATGATGGCCACAAAGGTGGGGGGAGCATCAGAGCTTGGCCCCCAGCTGCTGCCAGCGGCTCTCTTCAGCCCTGGGAAGGTGCAGACCAGCACAAGTGTAACACTCAGAAGTAAGAACTCTTCATTCCTCTTACCAACCCATGGCTCTCCCTCCTGGCTCCAGTTGCCCAGGTGGCTTCAGCCACAGCCTGGCCAGCATCTCCTCTACCCCTGTGCTCCCATCAGATCCCTGGGCTGCATCCCCTTCCCTCCCCTGTGCAGTCCATGCCTGTGCCCATGCAGGAGGCTGGCAGTGCCCCTTCAGTCAGCTCCACACCATCCTCCACCGTGCAGCATCCAAGCTTTCCCCAGGAGGATGCTGTGACCATTTTTACAAGGTGCTACCAACACTTCTAAACACCAGAACTTTCCTCTTAACTCTCATCTCACCTGTCTTTCCAGGTGTATCAAGGACATGAAGTTTCCACAAAATTCAGAAAACAGCCTGGATAAAAGAGACAAGTGCTCCAGCTATGGAAAAAGCTTCAGCCTTTCTGGATAGTGCCCAAGGGCATCATTCCACTGTGGCAGGGATCAGCCAGGGCTTGTTCCCACCCCAAGAGGGAAGCAGGTTTCTTTCATTCAGCTAGTCTAGAGTTTCTTTGCAGTCTGTCACCATGGAAGTTAAATGTTTTCATTTTTACATTGAAATGCCAGCAGAAATTAATTTTGCTAGGAAGTTGTAGGCACTTCTCTGATATCCATTTAAACAATTTAGAAGATTTTGAAGTACCAGGGGGCTCATTTAATCAAGTTCAATAAAGCAAATCTCCAGGTGAAAATAATGAATATTTAAAAGAGTATAAAAATTAACTGTTCAACATCATTTGGTATGAATACATCCCTACAGATGTAGGGATGAAAGGACAGTTCAAAAATTCTACTAAGTCTTAAAATCAATGGTTGCAAAATTCCAATATGCAATTTGTCATGTTCCTGTGAACTTGCACTACTCAGTTTGATCCAAGCCTGGTCTTGGATTGTGGCATAAGATACAATGAATTTTAGTTGAGAAGATATCCATCAACCTTTATTCTAAGTAATAATAACAACTCAGAATTAAGCCATATGGAAAAAAATTAAATCCCTGATTTTATAGACTAGGAACTTTGAAAAATGAAAATTTTACAACAGTTTGCAATATGGACCTTGATAGTCAGCATATAGCTACTCTCCCCCTACCCTACAGCTAGAATAATGTCTCTAAGTCTTTATTCAATGTTGAAGCAGAGGTCTTTAATACTAAAGAGGCACACAAGGCAACAACATAAAAATATTTGTCTTCAGTTGGATGAATAAAGTAATACCTTAAACTAGAAAGTTCCAGTAACATCACCAGATCAGCCCCTTCTGCCAGCAGCTCCAACTCTGCCGGAATCAACATCCATCCTGAAAACAAACCTGGGGAAGAAATAAGAGGCTGTGGCTTGTTTCCAAAAGTAAAAGGAAGCAGAGGGAGAGGTGCATGATTAATTCTCCATTAGTATTCCACTTACATTTCCTCCAAAGACAGGGAAATATTTCAAGTGAGAAATCTTGCTCATCAAGCAGTTGAAAATATTTCTCCTCACTGTGTTCTAACCCTCACTCCTCTGAAGTCATTTTTCCCCTCCACCACACAGGCCTGGAGGCTGTCCAGGTGCATCCCACCTGCAAGATCCACTGGTACTTCACACTTCTTCACTGAAAAAAAAATTAATCTAAGAACAATACAGATGGCTTTTAAGAGAGTAAGTCTGAATGTAAAATACACAGGTTTGAAAAAGCAAGACAGTAACATTTCATCCCAGAAAGCAATTAGAGAAGACACTTGGATTTTAGAAAATGTGTTTAATTAATAGTGCTCATTAACTACACAGTTTAAATCCATAAATACAAGTTAAAGTTATAAGTACAAGATAAAGTTGTAAAAAAAAAATCTCAAATGTGTGATATTTGTTTTAAAATTTGATTTTTATGGCTGCCTCTTAATACACTAAAGATGTGGAAGTCAGTGCAACTTGAAGAGCTGTCAGCCAAAAACCTCTAAAGGATGAAGCAGTACTCAGCAGAGGGTATGTTCATCTCTACCTTGCAGCTTCTTGTAAAAGGAACTACATCAATCTTTGGTAGTATATTAAAACACCTCAAATAGTTAATACAGACAAACATTCAAAGGTTAACATTGTTTATATTCCTATTCAAGCTGTAACAGATTTTTTTCTGTACTTTTTATTTATTTTTAAAAGGTCACTTAGGAAGTTTTGAGGGCTTCAAACTACAGACAATGGGATCTCTTCCTTTGCACTGAAGTCAGCAGCAATTCTGACACTGACCTAGTGGATGCAGACATGGACCTGATGTACTTAAGGAAGTGGGAGGGATGGATCCAATTTGTACATTTCATTAGAAATTATTCATGATACTTTTTCATGAATGTACAGGAAGGTACCAGAAGAAAGCATACAATATAAAACCATATATATCACTCTTAAATAAGAGGGGTGGAGTTTGCAGTGTTTCCTACTGAGAAACTTCTGATTCTAACCTGAACAAGGGCTCTTCTGAAATCAATACAAGTAAAAGACATTAACATCCTCCTACCCAGGGTTAGTCCCAATATAAATGGGTTCTCTTTAACTGGTGATTTAAGGTACCCTTTTCTATTTACATTTACAGTATGTGCTGTTGTCAGTGCAAGACCAGATTACACTGAACATTAGAATAAATGCAGTGCAATTTCTTTCTCTCTTGGGACAAAACCAGTAAGTAAATTTTAACATGATAGGAATGTTTCAAAATGAAAATTGAAAACACATTTCCCCAAGCCAGGGTTCCTCTATGTACAGCACATCTTGGAAAAGCAACATAGCATCTCTGTGCATGTTTGCTTTTCACTAAGTACAGCACAGAAGAAAAGAAACCCTACTATCTTAATGCAGTGGGAACAAATATAATCAGGGTGAAAAAACAAGTGGCCAAAAAATTTTTAAAGAAACAACAAATAATTAAAAACACCAATTCAACATGAAGTAACGATTCACAGGTTTAGTGGTCAAGGCAACTGTTTGGGCTTTTTTCATTTTCAGTAGCAATAGGCCAGTCTGAAGTATCAGAAACTCAAAAGGGCCAACCCCATGTAGCACTTCTGCAGGGCTTCCACCATCCTCCTGCTTGTCCAGACCAGCTCAAAACACCAAATAACAACAAATCATCCTGGCATACAATGCACTTAATGCTCTCCACATCAGCCTTCAAAAGCGTGATGCTCTCTGTGGGCTAGGGAAGAGAGAAGAAAAAAAAAGGAATAGAAGAACATGTAAACTCTGTCAAGGAGCTGAAAAGATTAAAAAAGGAGAAGATAAAAATGTATTAATCAGTCAAGGGAGAACACAATGTGCCAAGAAGGGATCTTTCAGAATACACTATTCGATAATAGATTTATGGGGAGCCTAAAATATGAGATCCCTTAAAATCCTGATTGTAAATGGTTCCTCTAAATGAATAGTTAACTTGGACAGTATGTAGCCTTGAGTGTTATTAAGAGATTTGTTTAATTTATTTTGTGAATCAAGCATATTAAACATGAAACAAAACAGATTCTACGATGAAATTAAAAATATCTTTTGAATGATAGCTAACTTCTACATTGAAGGGACATAATTTTAATGCAATGACAGATGCTACATTCTCTAAGTGATTAATGATGAATCAGGCTGGATATTCCCATAGAAATACCCTAGCAGCATCTTGTTTTTCTAATGAAGGTGGAAATTAACAGTACAAAATACTTACATTTATAAAAGACTGCTTTAAAAGACGTGTGTGGGAGAAGTTTATGAATCTTTTCTAAAACTTTTGCTTCACTTGCTGAAGAGGAATTCATGTTCCAGACTTGCACAACATCTTCACGGTCACGAACACTGGTACTAACCCCTATTACTTCATCATCTGCACAGAAGGGAAAGAACTATTAAGGAATACTTTAAAACTGAGACATGTCTAATTTGCTACTTAAGTTTATGAAACAGTGCCCAAAAGCTGGAAAAAAAAATGAAGATGTGAAAAAAGAAGTAATCTCCAGTGAGGAAAATACCAGTGTTCAAACCAGACAAAGTAGTTACCAGAAAGAAACACTGTTTCTAGAAGCTATTGGAAATATTACCTCATGGTGTTTTTCATGAAGTGCCACATGATTATTCATCTTTGCTATTAGCACTCTTATACTTGATTAGAAGGGAACCACAAGACTCCCTCTGGTAAGGTCAACAACATGAACTACTAAAGATAATTTACCTACAGTGATGCCTACAAGCAGAAATGGGAGGATGAGGGTAAAACAACTGAAACTCCAGGAACAGTACCTGGTGGAGATCAGACACCAGCTTTTCCAGACTTTGCTCTGTTTTTCCTTTACATTTTGTCAAGGCAGCAACAGAAAAAAAAGAAAACAAAATTAATGAAACTATTAAAGGCCCTATTAGGCTGCTGTTGGTGCCAGTGCTGGTAACTCAGTGCTACACTGAAGAAGTCCTTTTTGGTGTGAAGTTCTCAGGATGCAACTTTGTGGAGAGCTCACAGGCCATGCCACAGCTGGGAGCAGTGGCTCCTCCAGCTGTGAGCTCCATGGCACAGCTGCTCTGTGCATCCCAAGGAAAGGGTCACTAACAGTGACACAAAGGTGATGTCAAAAGCACATGGCCAAGAGGAAATTCTGCTAACTCTGTAGGCAGCAGAATTCATATATTTGCTTCAAGTGACCCCAAAACAACCCTACTGGTGTATAAAGGGTGTGAGAGACACACTTGAAAGGTTATTGCTGAACTGCTCTGTAAGCTTGAGAAATGCCATTCTTTTTTATGAAATGATAGCCAGTGAAAGACAGTTCCTAACTGAATACTCACTGTAACAGCCACTTTAACCAGATATTCATGCTTAGAAGAGAAGCAAATATGGCGAAAAGAAATGATGGAGAAATGTCTCAATCATTACCTGCTGCACAGCAATCTGTAAACTGCTCTCCAATAGTTGCTAGCAGCAGCTCTTTCCAAACTGCAGCCTAAGGAGGCAGAGAAAAGTTACATTCCCATAAAAGTTAGTTTTGCTAGCTCAGTTTTGAGTGTCTACTGTTTGTGAGGCTGTCGGCACAAAAAAAGAATGCATGCTGTGTTATAGAATTAATTGTTGGGTCTGTATAAGATGGTTCATCACAGCCAAGGAGATGCTGTGCCCACATGAAATGAAGAATGAAGCCAAAAAAATGAGAAATAGGCATAAAGGTGTTATTTATGCTATTTACAAGGCACTGAAAGCTGACTGAAGTTCACCTTCAAGCAAGCTGTTCAGAAGTGACTGAGGCCATGTGGTGCATAGCTTGAGAGATCAAAAGTACCTTCATGTCAAAAAGGGGCTGTCATTCAGCCTCTGAAAAACAAGGCCTCTGGGGTCCCTAAATTCACTGCCCAGTAATTCAGGCTCTCAAAACCACTTGTCACTTCTGACAATCTTCACACCTTGGATTATAGGAGGAAAAAGACAATTTCAATTTCAGTCTTTTGTGACCACTTGGGACTGCAGGGGAGGAAAGCTGCAATTCACATACAAGGAAAAAGCCCACAGGCAAAAATCAATTAACTTTTGGCTGAAATTTTGAGTACCATCTTTCAGCATTTAATGCCTTCTGCAAGGCTGTCACATTTTTCTGACACTTCACTTTTTCTGTTTAAAGGCCTGATCCAGAGCACACTTACACACATAAACACCATGTGTGAAGAGGTCAAATCTCCTTTCTGTGGCAGTTCACAGAAGTTCCTCACATGCATTTGATTAGAGAGGCAAAGAGAAACACACTTATTTCATTAGAGCTCAAGGATATGCATGAATAGAATTCATCTTTCACACTTTTGAATGAAAAAAATATGTAATTTAGCATAGATTATCAGGAAAAAGTCTTTCTATTTTTATTTGTATTGCCTACAAGCAAACAGTCTCGAGAACAAAGGTGATTTATAAATTACTATGGTTCCAAATGGAAACACTTCAGCTTTCATTTGTTTTAAAATACATTGCCAAATGTTATCTAAAGCAAGAGATATGGAATTATTGGAAAAGAAACTTTTGCTCCTTGTCTTTAAAAGGTTATGGAAGTGTTTGGTTGTTGTGTTGGGTGATGCAAGTAGTAAAAAGCTTTACAACAGCTTTAACAAAGAGAGTTTAAAGAAACTCCCTTACTAAACAAGGTCTGAGTAAAGAGTCAATATAACATACCGTACTTTCTTTAGGGACCTTCATTTTCCATATACCTCCTTTGGCATTGCTTTCTTCTTCCCTGTTATGGGAAACAGATCAGTGAAAATAAACATTTAAATCCCCATCTAGATAACCCTATGTTTGTGGTTTAATTTTCCCAGAAAAATCCCATCTGAAATGCAATTACTAACTCCAGGGAGCATGACTCCGACTTCTGACATCAGAGATAATTCTTTCATTGTTCATATGAAGTGTATCTCTCAACACCTAATCCCTTTCCTAACTTTTGTGTGGTGGAAAATACTTATATTTTCCGTGACTACAGACCATCTTTGAAGTGGCTTCACACTGTATTGGGAACAAGCCACGAAACAATTTTACATTTTACTATGGTAACCTTTAATTTTGGGAAACCTCTGGCATATTTTCACAGAAGCAGCTTATTACTCTTCCGTTTATTCAATTTAATAAAAGAACATGAGCACACTTCATTTCAGTTTTGTGTCAGCTAGAAATTAATTGCCCTTATTAAAAAGAGACTGAAGCTGCCCAGGGTCAAGGCAGATGTAACCATTAAACTGCCTTGTAATGACAAAGGCACAATGCACTAACCTGTGAACATCTCAAGTTTATTCTGTCACAATTCTTTTTCTAAGACTTTAAATTAGGGCCTCTAATTTCCTTAAAGGCAAAATTAAAGAAATAACCTAAAAATTCATGTTTGGAATATCTAGTATGACACCAATAGAGATTCCTCAGGACCAATGGTCTCCCACCAATCCTGAGAGATGCTGGGGAAAAGTGGGGGAAACTTTGGGAGGACATCTTCAAAAATCTGCATCCTCAATTCTTACTTCAGGATTTCTCTTTCTTTTTAAAAGAAAAAAAAATATAAAATATGGAAATTGGCCAGTATACTGTAATGGTAATCTGAGAAAAGCTCCTTGGCAGTGACTTTGAACATTGAAAAGTTAGCAAATTACTGATTATGAGATCAATCTCTTGCAATCCCCTTCCTAAAAGGCAAAATTACTTTGATAGGCTTAAAATAAGTGTTTAATTTTCAGAAATTATCTTTGCATTTTTCACCTCCAGTAGTCAACAAATGAAAACTAAAAATAGGAAAAACAAAACCAAAAAATCAAACCCCAAATGCTCTCATTCATCCTTACAAAGATATGAAGGCCTGCACACGATGACTTACACAGACACCAATGTTTTTTCATACCCATTTAGCTATCCTGACCAGTCACAGTATTTTCAGAGAAGTAACATAGACCTTCAGATGCATTTCACTTTAGAAAATCTACATTTCCAGTAGATTAGGACAGAAATCTCCTGTAGGAAGTCACCACAAAGTTAGATAAGTATGATGAAGTTAAAGAACCCTAGTGCAATCACAATCTATGTAAATGATGCCATAAAGATCAAAACTCTTCAGAAGGTGCTGAGATTCTTTGACATGTGACAGAACTGCAACAGGAAGAAGGAAAAAATTCAAATAAAACTAACTTATTCTGTGTATTCCTAAATTGAAATTCAGAGTCATATTCTAATTTCTTAGCTTCTGTTTCATAATTTGGTTTTGTACATTACATCCAGAGGTGGACAATGAAATGACAGACTGTGTTTTTAATAAAGACTCTGGTAAAAGTCACTCTTAAACTGAACAAGAACCTCAGGGTATTTCTTTCATAGGTCTCTTGAGTCCAGGTGTTTGCACCAACAGAAACAAGACACCCCTGTCCCACACCTTTCACCCCTCCAGGTGATTCCTCTGCCCATTCCCAGAACTGTCTGATGACAACACACGTACCAAAGCGGGCGCCTTTCTCCCCGCATCAAGTGGTAGCTACATCTCAGAGGCAAGTTTGTCACGGGAGGAATGTTGTTGTAGACACTCCAGAAATCCTGGAAAAGGAAAAATATTAGTTGCATTAACACGAGAGAGTGTTTCATGCAGATTTACTTCCTTGCTAATTTTCTCTGAATCAACTACACATCCTTCTCCTGGAGAATGAGCACCTTCTATGTTATAACAAAATGCTCTGAAAAGAACTTCTTACAAAATAATTCTAATTTTTTTTTTCAGATTCCTATCCTGCACAAGTGAAGGCGAAAGAAAAGGGAAGGAGTTAAAATGAGGATTTATCCTTCTGAATACAGAGGGAAAAACCAGTCAAAATCAGAGTTACACTGAGTGTGTCAGAACAAACCAGCACATAAAACTTCCTTAGCATATTAAAGATATATTTATATCAAATATCCACCTTTCTTCACTTCACTAAGCTTCATTATGATTATCCTGAGTTACAAACCCACCACAAACAATAATTCTGATGAACTAAATGTCTAACCAGCAACCCAACTAGTTTGTCTGAGTGAAAGGTTTCAACCAGATGCAGAGCCTGAGATGCACATGTTAACACAGGAGTGGGGGAGAAATTAGAAGATCCAAGTTATCAGGAATCATTGGATCACTTCCCAATGTTTCTGCAGGTAAAAGCAGAAGCTGCCACGTAGGTTTGGGGTGGATAAAAAGGCACCCAAAAGCAGTAGTGAGCAACAGGGAGGGATGACTGAAAAGATCCCAATCTCATCTCTCTTTATCCAAAAGTTGGCAATAAAAAAAGATTTTTAAAGACTTAAATTGCATCAACATGTGGTGATGCAATATTAATCATTAGTGCAACTCATTAAGTATTATCTAGACATAATATTTAAGTATTATCTAATACATTAAGTATTATCTAATACTTAATCACTAGCACAACTTTAGAAACAAGGATTGCAACATTATGTGATAAAATTTTGTGGCCCTTGGCAACTCTGCCTAACAGCCATTACCTTTACCCAGGCACAGGAAGACACTGAAGCCTACTAAAAATATAAAAACTTGGTATGAAACACCCATTTCAGCTATGATCTTACTCTTAACTGGTTGTGTGCCCAAACCCTAAAGCTACTTGCAGAAGAAGGAGCAGAGGTGCACTGGCAGATGGCTGTGGAAACATTTGAGAGCTCTTTTTGTCCTCAACTAGAGCTGTAGTTTGGAAGATTTTGGGTTTGGAAATTTCATGCAATGTAACAAGTTATGCAGACCTTCATGAGGAAGCCTTATTTAAAATTTCTGTAGATTGCTACAGTTGTGCTTCTCAAAGAGAAGGGTCTGGCATTACCTTAAAATTTCAGAGATTTAGTGAAGTAGCCAGCTTAGCACTAAGGTGAGACAAATACCAATTTGCTACACTTCACGCTAACTGTGGTATTAAAACATAAATACAATTTTACTTGCAAGAGATGCCCACTACAAGGCAATGGCAGATGACACAAACATGCAGAATTTCTCACTGCTGCAAGTATCACATGGTTTAAGAGTCCTTTAATTCAGTTTGCTAGAATCTTTTTTTACTTACATACTCAAGGAGAGAAACCTACTAAAAAAAACCCTCATACACTGCAGTTTTTAGTCTCTGCATAATTAATTTCTGTATTAAAAAAAATTAGAAAAGGCTAGAAAAATATTTTAAATACATCAAATATATTAATTCAATGTACTCGTGGAAATTCAGGAAGTTTTAAGAATCCAGGATGCCCAATCCAATATGCCACCTCCTTTCCTCATCTGAAAAGCCAAATGAAATTCAAACACTGACTCAGTAACATTCACGTTTCACACCTCAGGTAAGCAAAGCCACAGGTGTGGCTCAACTTAGGAGGAAAAATGAAACTTAAGGTGTGAAGTTACATTAATAACAAGTGGCAGCTCCTGTAGCAGAGCCAGACGCCTTACCTGCACTGTTTGTACTGTATAAATCTTCTTCAAATTTAATGCACATTCAGCCGCCGTTGTACCAGGAAGTGACCTTGAAAACAAAGCACATATTAATTAAAATACTTATTTTGTCAAGGAGGGGGAGAAGTGAGATGGAGAGGGAATGTGAATCGCATGAGTGTGAAGTTGAAATGTTCACATGTCAAAGGGGAAGTCCAATTCCAAATTATCACGAATCGTTTAAAGATAAGAGTTAAGGTTCTTTTATACTTGCAGATAAATTAATATTTGCCAGGTAATTTGTAAAATTAAACAGAAGTATGAGGAGCTTTAGCCAAGCAGCACCGTGCTGCTCTCAGAGCTACCAGACACCCTCAGAGTCCTGCTGCTCACAGGTGAGGGACTGCGAGGAGGGGACTGCATGATCCTACGCCGGAATTATTTTCAATTGCATTTAATACACCCCAGACCTCGTTCCCCCAGCCCCCGTTTTCAGCGTTTTAAGACACTCCCGGTGCTTCACGCTTTGAAAAGGAAGCTCACCCGCAGTTTGTGCCGGCCGCACTCGCCGGGCCCTCAGCGCGGGCCGCTAGGTGGCGCAGGCGCACAGCCGGCGGGGCGGCGGGGC
>VZRX01004477.1:143519-156894 GCA_013398075.1 Notiomystis cincta | reverse complement strand
CCCCATTGGGACTGTGCACAGTAGTAAAGTTAAACACCCACACAAGTGATAACAGGATCAAAGACCATGAATCACAAAGATTTCTTTGCAAGCACATTTAGTAGGATGAATAATTTTATATATACTTCATCCTAAAAGAAAAAAATCAATAAAGACACACTCCTTTAAAGAAATAAAAATCTAACAGTAAGAAAGGGCAGAGTTCACCCATAAAAAGCAGTCTGCACAGTGACAATGAAGAAGCACAAAAAGTTAATGATTATGTTGTACAGATGGAAAATGTGAACTGCTAGTCCAAATTAAATAAGATCTGCAAAACCAGTTGCACCATCTCTTGCAATTTAATTTATTCCTCTTTAAATAGAAGGCAAGATAATGACCATTTGGGAGAGCTTGGAATCTAAAAATTCATTGGTATGCCCACTCTGAGTGTTTTCTCTCTTATTTTAATGATGAGCCCACCAAAAATGTTAATCCTGAAAAAAACCCCTACAATAAATGGCTGTATCTAAGCACAGATTTTATCATAAGAGCTGGAGAAGACAGGAGGAGAGGAGGAGAGTGCTAATTTCTTATGACCCAAAAGGGCCACATCTTGCCTCTGTGACTGCCAGTGACACTCTCCAAGCCTAACAAACACATTTTTGGTGTCCTCTGCTGAGGTTGCCAACACAATATTAAATTTTGGATATGCAGCAGCACCACTCTGGAAATAAGGCCAACCCCACCAGACTGTACTACAAAAACTAACTTTGAATCCAACACCTGCCTCTGATGGAACCACTTCAGTGCTTCAGTGAAAACCTCCAGGTTCCATTAAAAGGGAGCTGCTCATCAGTTAAAACATTACAGCTCATGCTGACAACAAATCATTCCGTTATAAACAACCTGGGCTGCAAGGAACACTATAGAAATAAAACCCCCACACCTCTGAGACACGGAGTGAGAGCCAGGAGGCACAGCCTGTATCATTATTCCAAATGAGATATGTAAAGCCTCCGTTTATTCCTTATTTACATCGGTAAATACCAGGCTTCACAGTGGCACAAGGAACGTTGTGGGAATCTCAACTAACAGTAAATTAATTTGGCTGTGGAGGAAGGGCAATCACAGGATGCATCAAATTAACGCATCCTTTGCCTACGGAGATTTCTAAGAAGTCGTGACACACGGGAAAAAAAGAGTCTCCTGAGATGAATCTCACAAGGAAAAATGATCACGAGCACAGCTTCCTGATTCTGCTCAGCTACCTCACCCTGCCAGCACACCTTGAGTGAAATCATTTCAGAGATTAAAAATCCCAGGAAGTTATTACTGCTTTCAGAGAGGTATTTATAGGACTTGAATTAAAACTGTATTTTATCGGTGTTTGCTGTATATTTGGAAGGTTTCTTTTTAAGGAAACCCTGGTGGTGCCTCCTGTGCTCTTGTACCTTCTCAAGCAGCTTTACCAGAAGCAAACTGTGTTATGGTGCAGCCCTGTGCTACAAGATTGTGCAGAGATGAGTTGCTTAAAGCTCACCACCACAGAAGGGGCTTCTGGCTCCATTCCTCACACCTCCTCCCAGCCACATCTTCCTTTCCCTTGCAGGGCTCTCCAGGTAAGCTGGTAATTTTCTGCTAAGGCCTTATAAAACAGGACAGTGGGGCAGAGAGCAGCAGTCAGCTGGTAGATTAGCTCAGCTCATTTCCAATAGCTAACAGCTGAAATTTTTCCAGTTGAGAACTGGGGAGAAGAAAAACCAAACCAAGAAACTGGAGTGGGCAATACTGCTCTGCCCCGTATTATGTGCTCCTAGCACTGCTTGTCTGCACCCAGTTTCAGGCACCTGAGCCTTTTTTCCACACAAAGGCCCGAGTTGTCCCATGCTGGGGTGAATTTGAGCTGAACAAGGCAATTTATAGCCAGAAGAAACAATAAATACTTCACTACCTCTTTCCATGGTTTTATTTGAGATTGAAATCCCTATCCTTATAACCCTTGCTGATCCCAAAATCTTGACAGCAATGGGTACATTACATGTGCTTGAAACATTATTTGCCTGTTCCAGTAGATTTTGCTGTAGTCCCTGCTCCCAGCTGGTGCAGGAAATCCCCCTGGTACAACACAATGGTGTTTTGAGAGGGCAGAATGCCTCTTAAAACCATCAGGACTTTCCTTTCCCCTGCTGACAGTTGTGCACCATCACTGTGGCAACTGCATTGCCTACGTACATGAGAAATATTAGGCAAGCATTAAGCTTATTTTAGCTATATTCTAATGCACTGTAGCACCTGGAAGGGAGGAAGGGAATGAGCACCATATGAGCAGTCACAGTGCATTTCCACCCTGGAAATGTTCCACAGCTGTCCGAGGCGACAGGTACCGCACCTTAAAAACCATCTAAGAGAGAACCTGGGTTTGTTCAGTGCTCCTGACACAAAATGAATGGTGTGAAACCTTAGCTAGACCTCTCTCCAGCTGAAGATCCTCTTTTTCACTCTGAGGCAGAGCTGGTTGGAACAGAAACCTTCCTGGACTTGAGGGATGGCTGGAGCACAAGCCTCGGCTGCTGTGCCCAGCTGCTGCTGCCTCACAGCCTGAGCCAACAGCCATGAAATGTAATTTCTCTACCAAACACTGGTGTCACGATCACTTGCTCTTGAAACACTGCCTGGGACTTCAGAAGCATATTAAGTAACACAGGAGCTGCTTCTGAGAGGTTCCCAGGAAGATAAATTGATCAACTGAGAGCTGAAGCAGAGGTGAGGATGAAGGGATTTTAGTTGGTATTTGCTTCCAGAGGCTTAAATAAATGTTTTTTAAACCCTAAAACATTTTATTAAAGTGTTGAATCCCAATGCTTTTGGCAAAAGCTCCCTCATCTAGGAATGATTTCATATCAGCCAAGCTGTTAAGCAGAGGTTGTCATGGAAACAAGTTTTATTCAAATGATATGGCCAGAGATATACTGTATTTAGTGAGTTCTTCATTTGCTGCATATTGGGAACATGTCAGAACTAAATGATATTGCATAACTTTGTTTTCTTAAAAACAACCTGGCTCACTGTCCCTGGTTTCCTGACAGGCTTGTGTCCAGTCCTGCCTGGGACAGAAGGTTTTCCTGTACCTGCTCCACAGGAGAGGCTCCTCAAGCAGCTGGTGCCTGCAAGATCCCAGAGAAGTCTTCCTTCAATACATGAACCTGACCAAGGAACCTTTCCTCAGCTTCTGTAACTGACTTAACCATTCACTAGTCCAAAAAGATGTACAGTTCAACCAGATTCTTTCCTCTCTTACTAAAAAAGTTCCTACAGATGCATTTTGAAAGTCTAAAAAAATATCTATACAATTATATAGAAGTAAAGTCATGTGGTGGTGGGCATCTCATCAGTGTCCTTGTAAACATGGGAATCCTATTAACTTTCTGTTGGGGACTGATGACAGAACAAATCTCAGAAAGGACATGTGCATACTAAATTTGTACCACTGCCTTTTTAGCTGTGGAGCTGTTAAAAAGTACAGGAACTTTGTCCACATCCTAGGAATAAATGCTTTTTTTTTTAATATAACCAAAAATAAATTGAATAGTTCTTGCTCAAGTAAAAATTCAATCAGCTTTGGCCAGGACACTGTGTAGAAACTGGATCCTGAAGAGTGAAAACAAAAATGAGATACAAAATTGGCTCCAAATCACTCTCATGGAAACCACTCTGCAGATTTTATGGAGCAGCATCCAAAGGAAGGTGGTTTAGCATCTCCCAAGGGACTATGATTCTTGACTGCTCAATAGAAGCTGAGCATTAAGGAAAAGGCAAACAAAAGTAAAACCTTACCCTTAAAGTTGTTACATAACTGAACATTCTGTAAAATGCTTCATGGGAAGCTGGTGGTATCTCACAACCTCCTGTGAAAATGGAATGGGGCTTGCAAACTTCTGAGGCAGGTGATGCTAGATTTCTCCAGGCTTCTAATTACAGTTAATAAAGGAAAAAATGGGTCCAGTAGCTCTTTTGGTATATTAAAAGTAAATCACAGGATGGAATTCTGCCAGATAAGAGCATGAAGAAGGCAGTACCTACCTCGAGTTAGTGTACAACTTGGAAAGACATCAGTCTTTCCAGGATCCTTGATGCATTCCAGAATCACAGCTCTTTCTGGTTACCACCACTTGTGAAGGAAGGCTGAGCCTCATCCAAAACTCTTTACAGTTAAATAAGGGCATAAATTGACTTCACCATGCTTTAGGTTAGAGCTTATTTCTTTACCTAGCCATCTTTGGAGAGCTGAACTGTCTTAACCCAGCATCCAATTCCTGCATCAGGTGAAATTCCAGGAGGCTGGAATTTCTTACTTAGCTTTGGGTCCTGGGCTTCTGCTTTCATCCTTCCCTGTTCCTCACATTTGGAAACCACTGGGACTCTCTGAGGTGCTAAAGAGATGCCCAGCAAAGGTGAGGTCAGGAACATAAATGCAAGAAACCTGACAGACCTCAAAGTTAAGTTATATGTTGGAAAAAAACTCCAAACATCTTGCTTTTCCTGGTTTTCCAGTAAAATATCTGCAGTGTTTCACTTAGATATTGCTTCCCCAAGCATGAGGATTCCAAAATAGCATCGTCTTCAATGCTATTCTGTGTCATAATGTTATTGGCACCACATCTGGCATTGGCTTTGATGTGGAACATGAGTTTAAATACTGATCTTTTTTTTGTACAGGTTTCCCAGTGTAAAGGTGAAGGAAACAATGTGCAAGAGTCACATCCTACACACTGCACAAACCATACTAGCCTGGACTGCAGAGTGAGTCTGGGGTGGAACCCTCCTTACTGTGGATATTGGGAAAAATAATTACTTTCTAACATTTAAAAATTACAGGACATAATATTATTATACAAGCTCGCTGCTCTATGGTTCAGCTCATAGAAGTCATTCCATTTTCTGCATCACACCTGTCCAAGCCAGCAAAGCAAAGGCCCCCTCTGGAAATAAACCACTAGAGGGAGACTGACTTCAGCAATGGAACACCCACAGGGAGAAAATCCTGCACATCCATTAAAAAATCCAACAAGGTTTGGGTCAAAATTGTACTTTCTTTTTCTTCTTCACACATAAAAGTGGCTGAATTTCAAGGGTCAAGTTTGGCTTCATTAAAGTAAGCTGAGGGAGCATCATGTAAATGGAATCAGGCAGTCATGTATTCTTCTGCTGTTTGTAAGAGGTTAGGCCAACTCTGTCACAAAAAAACTACACCAAAAAATAACCCAGCCACTGAAAATACTAATATCTGTATCCTAGCAACATCACGGATTCCATGTGGACTTTGTTCTGGAGTCTACAGTCCTATTTCATCAAAATTATTGACTTTCTCAAAGTCTCTAAACGACCATCAAAAAAACAGTTAGTGCTTTAAAAATACAAACATTTAATTAGTCACATTAATAAGAAAAAACGAAGAGCAGCATTGCGTGCTAGAGCTCCCTTTTCATGGAGCTCAATTTAGCTTCCTTTGAAATCAATGTCAAAATTCCCACTTTATTCATTGGGAGCAGAGCCTCTCCTTCGAGGAGAAAAGCTGGAAATGGCCCTACAGAACTTGGCAGATGAGGTTTGTTTCCCAGGCTGAGCTCACACATTACACGGATGGAATTCATACAGCTTTCCATGATGCTCCCAGTCATCATGTCCTCATTGCAAAGGTAAATCAACTGGCATGCCAGTGGCATCCAGAGGCTTTCTACAAGGCTTTTGTGCTATGCATATAACCTTTTCCCCCTAAGCTTTGTTTTTGTTTAAGCCCCAAAAATATTTTCAAGATCTCAAAAAATGTGGAATTCTGCTGGAGCTTCCCAAAAGCCCAGGCCCTGCTCCTCTCGGGTATGAAGACTTCAGGTTTAACACAGCTCTGGAAGGTTTTTCCTTGTCAGTCCTGCATCACTGAATGAACTTTGTTAGATAAAATGCAAGGGCAAAAGGCCAAATAAATAAAAAATGAAATGACCCAGCCTTTCCAAAGAAAAACCCTTTGCACAAAAGGAATGCCTAAGAATAAACCCAACCCCAAACAAGTAAGCTCTTACCCTTAACAACTTGCATGATGATCCAAGGAATCCTGGGGCATTTGGCATATAACTCAGGGTTTGGGCAGACTCAGATTTTGGTCACAATTTTCACTCAGCTCCAAAGTACATCACAGCTTTTCTGACAGTTTTCATCTGTTATTCCAAGCTCTACTTCAACAAGTTAGCAAGACCTTTTACCAGAGATAAAGCACTATTAAAAGAATCGTTTACTTTTCATCGTTCTGCCTTAAAAGCTCAGTTGATAGGATAGTCTGGGAAAAAATGTTTCTCAAGCTTTACTTAGCCCACAAAGTTGGTTGAGACCCACCAACACTTCAAAACTGCAAAACCTTTTAATGTGCTGTTCCTACAGTTCAAAGTTAAATGACAAGAGAACGCCTTTGTTGAAGGAGTGATTTAAATACAGAAGGGTCAGTTAGTGACTTTCAGTCCGTGAGCATGAATCTGGTGATGGCTGGATTTGAATTCCAGGCATGGCACCGAACTGCCTGTGCTGCTGCAGCAGCAGTGCTGGAGAGCCTTGAGCTGACCTCACAGTGGGAACACGCTGCCAGATCATCATCCCACTCCAACACCCCAGCAAGGGCGTTATCTCAACACACAACACCCGTTTAACTATGAATTTAGCATTCAAGCAGTGTTCATGGACTCTCTGGTACAGTTAAATCTCACAGTTTTAGTTACACTGAAGGTTTTACTCGTTGCTCATCCTTTTGTTTCCACCAGCTGTGGGGGGAAGGGGCTGTAGGCAAGGAGGGGATATCCATTTGCACAGAGTGATGAAATAAGGAAGTAGTTCTGGCTTCATCTAAGCTGTGCACAGTGTAAACCAACAGGAAAGGTAAATATAAGGACAATGGAGCAGCAAAGAAAGCAGATTTCAGATTTTATCCACTCAAATTAAAAGATGGTATCAGAAGGTACTTCCAGCACCTCAAATAACTCTCCCTGATGACTAGATTAATAACAAAACTGCTCCAACAAGAGCAACTGAATAAAAATTGAGAGTTGCATACCAAATTCTGCTCCTAGTTATGCTTTGAAAGAGAGCTGTTTGGCTAATTTACACCTGAGTAAAAAGGGAGGAAAAAAGTAAAATACACAATAAGGATGGAGATGCTCTGACTAGCCAAGCAGATTTGAAGGCTCTCTCTAGCATTGAGTAGGAGCAGTAACCTCAGCCTGTTGGCCAGTTGCAATGAGATTGCTTTTGATTGTAGACACTGCAGACGAGTGGAGAACAGCCAGGGCTGAATTCATACAAAGAAAATTAAAATTTGCCTTCACAGTGGCTTTGGAAGTGAACTTTCAGTTGTGCATTACCTCCTTTTTTTTTACCCAGTGAATTTTCTAGACAGACATTCACAGTAGGTCTATCCAAAAGCAAAGAGAGGATAGCAATGGAAATAATTTGGCTCATGACCAACATAGCCACCTTTTGTTCTGAAGCCCACGCTGTCCATGGTGAATTTCCTGTTGGGTGCCAAAGGCTGTTTCACTGTGATGAGGGTGGTGGATTCATCCTCTACAGATGAGACAGAACAGCCTCAGTGCAGGAATGTGCTTTGTGAGGCTTGAAGTCACACACAGGGAGGTGACAGCAGTGTGTAAAGCCTGGTTTTACCTCACCCCGTGGAGAGGGCTGCAGCACACACATGTACACATGGAGTCAGGAACACTTATTCCAAGACTTTACAGCCCTTCCTGCTAACGAAGAACTTGGGCCTGAGAAGCACTGCAGCAGCAGAGCCAAGGGCTGGCAGTGCTCCTAAAGGCAATAAGCTGCTTATCTCTGGCCTAAGGAGTTTATAGCACCCATGTATCCCCAAAAGCTCATTAGCTCTTCAGCAAGCAGCTGAGACATTAGATGCACAAGCAGAACAGCAGTGGCTTGAGTTTGCTACAGCACAGATAAAACTTCTGGGCTTGGCTAGTCTGCAGCAGGGTGGTTCAATAGCCTGAAGCAATCCCACTTATGTGTAAACTGGAGAAAGCCTGATCTTGTGAAGTGCTCCTTAGAGTCAGGCTTTGCTGGTAGGAGTGTGTGTAGCTAAAACTCAGCCCTGCCACGAGGCTGCACCCACCTCCCTGGAACCCACTGAGAGCCAGAACTGGCATCTGGCAGCATCCCCTGCCAGGGCAGCAGAGGAAGCCACGTGCCCTGACACAGCCTCACATTGCGTCTGTTTCTCGCTTGCCCTGCACTCCTCCATCACTCGCTGCCTCTAGGACAGAGGGGTGGGAGTGCAACCCGAGCAGCTGGCCTGCAGCCCATGAAAGACAGCTATGGATACAGGGAGAGAAAGACAGGAAAATCTGACCCTGGGGAGATTTTAAAGGAATGGCTTTTCATAACTACCTCGGCATGTCCATGGGACTGGATAGCAGCTACGAGCTCCTGTAAAAAACCATCATGTCAGGGATATTTCCTGTCTCACAGCAGCTGCTCCTCGTGTCACAGGGGAGGTCTTCCACAAAGGAGCTGCTTCTGAAGAGCAGCGTGTCACCAACAATTCAGCAGGTTAAGTTTAGCAGAGACAGTGATAGAAGTGAGCAGGAAGGAGCTATTCTTCCCCTCTGCTTTTCTTCCCTCTCCATTGAGCAAAGGCTTTAAAGACCAGGTCCCTTTGCAGAAGGCTACAGAACTTTTAGCAAGTGGCATGCATGAAGGCTTTCACAGCCATGATACCTGTGTCTGGTTATTTCCAGTCAAAATAATCTCCTACTCAATTATGGAGAAGAATAGAGAAGCTCAGCCTGACTCACAATCACATGGGGGAAAAATGAGAGGAGTTGTTCAAGTTCAAAACGTTCATCTTGCTGTGGAGGAGGATTAGTACTGCTGTGGAAGGAGGCTTTCTCTCCCCCTGCAAACAGCACAGCACTAAGGGATGGAAAAGACCCGAGTCCACTTCCCTGCTGTGCCAAATATACTCCTCCGTTCTTCCCTCCTCCCTCCCCAAGAGAGCATATGAAGTATTAAACAGCCAGGAATAAGCCCTTGAAAAATGTGATCGCTAGCTGTCAGATACCCCTCTGTCACAGAGAGGCAGCTCGGTGACTGTTCTCCTGCAGATCCTCTGCTGCCATCAGGAAATCAGGATTCAACACTGACATTAATAGTCCCATCCACTCTGGTGTCATCTGTACGTTTTTGCACTACTCTGCTGATAATTACGTCAACAAAACCACATCCAAAATCCTTCATTAGTGTTTTGCTGAGCACAGATCTGGGGGCCCATGCCCTTCCCAGCCTGATGGCAGTGCCCAGTGCCCCATTCCCAACCTGACATCTGGGTCCTCTGCAAGCAAGAGGCAGGGTGGAGGTTTTCAAGCATTGGTTTAAATCTGTCTTCATTTCACTGGCAAGTACCATAGCTGTGCCCTGGTTACAGAGGGCAAGCATGGCTCCTGTGCAGAGCAGTTATTTTGGGTAGTACTGTAAATTTTGCAGATTTTAATCTTCTCACGCTGTTTTCACATTACCCAGTGCCCAAACATTACCTTAATGTGTCATCTTCTGTTCTGTCATTGCCACAAAGTATTATCATGATCCTTGGAAACACCCACAAACCTGCCTCATTAGCTCCTGGCACTCCCTCCTCCCCTTCCAGGGATGACTGATAGCCACCGTTATGTCAATGCCATTCCCTAGGCTGCAACCTCGTGCTTTGCTCATTCTTCCCCTTCTCTCGGGTTCCTATCAGCTCTCTCTCCCATTGCACCATCGGATTTTAAGTTTCCTTGGCAAAAGGACAGCTTTTTGTTTTGCTTGTGTAGCACCCTGGTCCCTGATTCACTCTGCTAGGTGCAAAGATAACACAAATAATGAGTGTCATCCAGAGAGCTTTCTGGGAATTACAGGAATCTGGGAAGGAGGACCTTTAATCTTTTCGTGCCAGATCCAACTCAAGCCTCTGTTATCCCTTTTTGCTCCAGACTGACCTTTCCATCTCCTTGATTGCAAAGCCCGAAAACTTTTCCTTGCCTGAATTATCTGTGACAGCAAAATTGCCTTGGCTGACTGCTCTCACCTGTCCTGCCTCCTCGTGGTGTGTCAGCCATGGTGGAGCTCTGGGATTGTCCTTCAGGCATGTCCAGACATGTCCCACTTCTTCCCTTACATCAAACCAGGGACAATGCTGATTTCTGCTGCAGTATTATAGGGGTACAGGACACTTCTCTTTCCAGAAATGTTATGCAGAGCTCCCAGCCACATGAACACAAATAAAACCACCAATAATAAATAGATAAGGATTCAGGAAGCACACCAGTGACTGATAGAAAGAAGGCAATATGCCACAGTATAAGAGTCCCTATTTCAGCTGTCTTTCCTGTTCAAGGCAGTGAGAGGAGAACATGAAGAGGCAGCCAATTCAAGTAAAGCACACTGAAAGGTCAGAGGAATCCATCTAGCTTGTGCAGCACCATTTTGTAAGCAGAGAATAGCTCTTCATTAAACTCGTTTTGTGAAAGTGATTGAAGGGAGAAAGGAAAATAGCCTAACACCCTCATTACAATCTCTGGGAATTACCTGTTCCCCACAATTGCTGTGCTGGGTCTGGCTTTTGTCCAGCTATGCCCAAATCAACAGACACAGTGTTCCCAGCCCCACCAGGGCCTGGGAGGCAGGGGCTCTGTTTCGGTGTCCAGGGGTACACCCATGCACAGAGCTGTCCCTGCTTGGCTGGGGCTGCACATCAAAGATGAAGGCTTTGCCATGTGGATACGAGGGCAGTCCCTGCTGCTTCTTTTGACTCTCAGTGGCTGACACTTCCCCAGGCACCGAAGTCCCTGCAGGTGGGAAGAGCTCCTTGAGCACCTCTGCAACAGCAAAAGGGTTACAAAATATCCTATTTCTACTTTTTATTCAAATGCTGTAAGTCTGGCACTGTCCCAATGTCCGTGATGAGACTGAGTCTGGAGGAGGAAGTTGTTTGAAGTTGATGCAAGCAGGATGTGAAGCAGCCTGAGGTGTTGGCTTGCCTGGATGGGGCCACCCAGGTGGGGCAGGGAGGGCTCTTCTGCTGGCAGGGTGTGCCCAACAGGCAGAGTTATCCTGGTGGCTCTAATGCCAGGCCAGCCCCTTTGGGAGGCGAGGAGCCTGCTCATATAAAGCCTGTTAACCCCCTTATTTTCTCCATTCCTTCTGGCTGTCCCTTCAGCGTCACATCTCTCAGTCAGCCAAATTCTAGGCTCACACCTCCTGTAGCACTATATAACAGCCTCATCAGGGAAGCAGCCCTGGGAAAATGGATGAAACACCATTCCCTGCCGGCTCTCTTCTCGCTACAGGTGGAAGAAAGATGAGCTAGCAATTTGCTGCTGGCCTGGCAAGATAGCAGTGAATTACGGCAGCTCCTGAGCCAGCTCAGCTGCGCTGGCGAGCGTTCAGGGAGAGGAAAAACCCTTCCCGCAGGAGCGGAGGAGGGAAGCAGGTGCGTTATTCCCTTTTGTTCACTTGATGGCAGAGATCACAGAGCTAACACGGGCCATAAGGTCTCCTCTGCTCCTCCGAAAAGCCACATGCCCCCAAGGGCGACCGATCCTGGCGCTCGGGTTTGGCAGCGCGCTTTGGCAGCCTGCCGCGGCGGAGCCGGTTCAGGCGGTCCTGCGCTGCTCCGGGGGCCAGCGACACCGCCGTGTCCCTCAAAGACACCGCTCCCGACAGAGGTGCCAGGGCTGCCGAGGGGACACCGCGAACCCGGCTCTCGAGTCACCGCATGAATGTGAGAAACGCCTGGAAAATTGCACAAAGCACTGAACAACCCGTGGGCAATTCTCTGTCACAGTAAAACTTCGGTGCAAATGAGAAACCTAACAACTGAAAACAGCTCAGATGCACTGGTAGGAAGCAAAAAGCAGCCTCAATTATCTACCATCTATTTTTTTCCCCTTTCTTTGGTCTCCTAACACTGCAATAAATAACAGACACAAAACAGATCCAGGGGCAAATGAAGTACTGTGTGATAGAGATTGCCCTCAACACATCTTTGGACCAAAGTCTGACTTTGTTTCACCAGTGTTAAAATGCCAGGAGTTCAGCAGAGCTACTCTGGATGTCTGGTGGCATGAGCAGGGTCAGAGTCTGGTCCCTACTAAATGCAGAGAGACTTTCTGAAAACAACCAGAAAGATCCACTCGAAAGATGCTCCACCAACCTTTGATTTTGGGGCTGATGCAGATGATTTAATTGCTACAGTTACTGGAATAACGCTGAATTTACTGATGGCTTTTAATAGAATGCTCAAAAAGGATTTCAGACGTGTCCTTCACAAGAGGCCATGAAGGAAACTCAGTAATAGTACGATAATTGCATTAGCATCTCCAGTGAGCCCAGGGCCGTGCGTTGGTGCGTGCCTTACAAGGCAGGCAGAGAGGCCTTGCCCTACATACACAAGGATGGCAAAGTGGGAGAGAGAGGACGAGGATCTGCGTCTCACTGGCCTACATTAAACTGCCCATTACAAACCTGCACCAACAGCACAGGTGCATCCGCAGATGCTCGGTGCTAGTTGGGTCAAATGTGGTTTATCCAGCTCACAAAACCTGCCCAGCCCTCTGTGAGTCCTGTGTAACTGAGCATGGGAGTTGATAAGCCCCTGAACAACAGAGAAACATGGAGAGCATCCTGTTTGACCTTCCTAGGAGCCATAGTCAGACCCCAAATGACAGGTTCCACTAGTAACCCGAATGTTAGTCTCCTGACGTGCAGAGGCACCTTTTCCTGGATGTTCACACTGGAACATTCACCCTGTGAGCTTGCTGCAAGCCTCCCTCCCCTGCAAAACCCCCTGCCCAGCAAGGGACAGCACACCCGGACGCTGCACTGCAACAGGTGCTGCTGGACTTGCCTTGCTTGTGAGCAGAAGTTAAATGGCCATCTAGTGTGGCCAAATCCAGCAGAAGCACGCTGGTGACTGTGACACGGGAGTATCGCTAATGTGTGGCTACACTGAACCAATACACACGCCATCGGTACCGATATGTGTGTACATGGGCACACACACACCTGTCTCACGCCCAGAAACACCGTCTCCATCAGCTGTGAACGGCATCGCCGTCCCCTGCTCCTCCGGAGGGGGATGCAGGGGATCCCCGCCACGGCCGCTGGGGCCGGACACCTCACCTCACCTCACCGCGCCCCGCTCCACCCCACCGCACCCCGGGGCCGCCCCCGAGCCCCATCCCGGCAGCCGCCGCCGGCGGGAGAAGGGCGGGGACCGGGGTCCGGCTGCGGGAGGCTCCGCTCCGCCCAGCCCAGCCCAGCGCCGCTCCCATCCCCGCTGCGGCAGCGGGACCTCCGCGCCGCT
>VZRX01004477.1:101621-143389 GCA_013398075.1 Notiomystis cincta | reverse complement strand
GAGGGACCCGATGGCGAACAGCAGCGAGCTGGGGAGCAGCAGCAGCCCGCACCTGCCCAGCGCCGGCGGCCTGCTGAGCGCCTCCGGGCTGAAGCTCGCCACCCTGGGGCTGATCCTCTGCGTCAGCCTGGCCGGCAACGTGCTCTTCGCCTGGCTCATCCTCAAGGACCGGCACCTGCACCGCGCGCCCTACTACCTGCTGCTGGACCTCTGCCTGGCCGACGGGCTCCGCTCGCTCGCCTGCTTCCCCTTCGTCATGCTGTCGGTGCGCAGCGGGGCCGCCTGGCCCCACGGGCCCCTCAGCTGCAAGGTGCTGGCCTTCCTGGCCGTGCTCTTCTGCTTCCACGCCGCCTTCCTGCTCTTCTGCGTGGGGGTCACACGCTACATGGCCATCGCCCACCACCGCTTCTACGCCAAGCGCATGACGGGCTGGACCTGCCTGGCTGTGGTGTGCATGGTGTGGACCCTCTCCATGGCCATGGCCTTTCCCCCCGTCTTCGACGTGGGCACCTACAAGTTCATCCGGGAGGAGGAACAGTGCATCTTCGAGCACCGCTACGTCAAGGCCAACGACACGCTGGGCTTCATGCTCATGCTGGCGGCCGTCATCGCCGCCACCCACCTGGTCTACATCAAGCTGCTCTTCTTCATCCACGGCCACCGCAAGATGAAGCCGGCCCAGCTGGTCCCGGCCATCAGCCAGAACTGGACCTTCCACGGGCCGGGAGCCACCGGCCAAGCGGCTGCCAACTGGACGGCTGGCTTTGGCAGGGGGCCCACGCCGCCCACCCTCGTGGGCATAAGGCAGGCCACCCACAGCCAGATCAAGAGGCTGCTGGTGCTGGAGGAGTTTAAGATGGAGAAAAGGCTCTGCAAGATGTTCTACATGATCACCTTGCTCTTCCTGCTGCTCTGGTCCCCCTACATTGTGGCCTGCTACCTGCGGGTCTTCATTAAGGCCAGCTCCATCCCCCAGGTGTACCTGACCACCTCCGTCTGGATGACGTTTGCCCAGGCAGGGGTCAACCCGATCCTCTGCTTCATCTTCAACAAGGAGCTCAGGGTCTGTCTCCGAGCCCACTTCCCGTGCTGCCAAAGCATCCAGAGCACCCAGGGCACAATCCTTTGCGATCTCAAGAGCTTTGGGATGTAGGGGGGCTTTTCTCTTTCTAAAAAAGAAAGATGGATATAAATTTCCATGTTTCTGCATATGAGCTCAAGAGAGTGTGACCTGTGGGGGACATACTAAACCACCACCCAGCACCCAAACCTTAGGCTGTAAGAAGCTATTTTATTTATTTTTCTATATTTTGCGTATGCTCTCTTCAGAACATAACAGGTTGCTGTCTATGGGAACAGGTACTTGAGCAGAACACCCCCAAACCTTAGGCAGTAAGAAGCTGGTTTTTTTCTTTGTGATTGTGTGGTTTTTAAAAACAAAACAGGGCTCCGAGTTTCTGGTCTTGCTTCTAACGTTTCTAAACATGATTCCAACAGATACGGATTAAGGCCATGACATTTTTTTTGTTTCCCTATTCCTGTCTGTTTTGATAAAGGCTTAACAATTTTACTCATGTAATATTTGATAAGGGCCAAGACAATTTTATACTAAAGTTATTTTTGATGACCTCAAGGGGTGTTGTTTTATTATTATTTGATTTTAAGTGAAGAACATGAAGAGGACGTTCCTAATGTGGTCAGAAGTCAGTTTTGGTGGGAGCTGTTGGGTTCATTCATTCTCAAATGGTTTGAGTATTTGAAACAGTTAGTTATAACTTTTGCTTGACATGCAAACAGTGTAGAACTAATTTCAATTTTTCTTGTTGCACTATTCATTTGGTAATATTTCAGAACTATTTGTGAAACGTGATTTTAAAATACCAACTTTAAAAATAAGCAACTATAGCAGTTTTTAAAACCTAGATTGAAATTCATATTTTACTGCCTTTATAGGAAGTTATCTACAAACCTGGGTAATACTTGTACATTTTGACTGTTTTCTTTAATAAAATATTGAAAACCTTTACTGTATGTAATTGTTTCAGAATGGCAGCATTCTGCTTTGCTGACAAATAACTTGTGTATGTGGAAGGTTGTATGTCTTGTGTCTGAGTAGATTTCACAGCTAAGGTTATTATGGACAAGCACAATCCTTATTTGCTGTTAGATCTCAATTTAGGTGTTTATACCAATAAAAGTGACTAAAGCTATTTTTAAGAAGACTTAAATTCATGATGGGCAACAGGTTTAAATAGCACAATTCTTTGTGTCTGCTGAAACCAAATTTCTGTTGTAGCTAATTGCTCCTCTGTTAATGATAGGAAAGAGTGTGTAATTGTGGATGGCTAATTTTAGTTGGCAAAGCAGTTTTTTAACACTGTGGCTTGGTCAATACCATACTCATTTATAAACTAGAGTCTTAATGGGAAGCTTACATGTATTAAGCATGGCATTTTAACCTGCTCTGTTGTTCTACAAAAACTTCTCTGGAAGTATTTTAACCACTAACCTGATGGCAGCATCCTGGCACAACTTCTTAGCTGTCTCAGAGGAAGTTGCCCCTGAGGTGCTTCCCTTTCTGATGGATGATGTTACATTTAACAAACACGTGCTGGAGCAAGTCTCACACAAAAGGGCAGGGATGTAACCTCGGTTTATGTGAAGAAATCTGCATCTGCTGACTATTTCTGTAGAGAGTAGTCCAAAACTGGTAGACATCAACTGAGAAATAGTTGTCCTGTGCCTATGAAGGGAGAACAAAAGAGACATGGCAGATCAGAAGAGGGCAGAGGAATGAAATGAGGTTCCTGGTTTGGTTTAAGTCTTGTTTTCCACCCCAGCTCGGATTTGGACACAGAAAGGCAGCATTCCTGCAGTGCATAAGGAGAAGGTTGCAATTAGAGTTCTTTGGTACAGTTGTTGTACCGATGCTGCCAGAACTGGGCTAAGAAATATGACCATGGATGGGGTGCCTTTAAAACAAAGAGAGACTTAATAATCATTTCTAAAGCTTCCAAAGCACTTTGAAAATGCACCTGAGTACAGAAGGAAAGCTGTCACATACTTCAGATCAGAGCAGCAGTTGGTTATCAGTGCTAATTATATTTTCAGGCTGGAATAGCAGATGATAGCTTAGTGAATCTTCAGAGTAATGGAGCAGAGCTGATTTACAAAGGCTATGGGGCAAGGCATGGATGCTGTTGCTGGGAATTGTCTTCCAAGTATACTTTACACCCCTGATTTACTTTTGGGCCTTTTCTGCAGGGTTCCAACTTTTGGAACTTTTCTCACATCTTGCATTTCCCTCAGAAGCTGCCTGCATAGTAGGGGCCTAGAACTGTGATCTGTAACTCAGATCTTTCCATCTTTTTCCTAATCCTGCTGGTAACCAAGCCAATATTTTCTTTCTCTTTACTCTATTAAAAACGTCTGATGTTTTGGCATCCTCTCTCTCTTCCAGGCTATAAGTAGTATGGTTATGATTCTATTTAAACCACAGAGATGGGAAAATAGTTATTTTAAAACCTCCTTAAAAGCTGCAAGGACCAGATTTTTCACTTCTAGAAAAGCTGAGCACAAGTTGTAGACTCAGTCACATATGCGGGGGATGAAAACTCACCTTTGGCTGATCTGGTGGTTTTATTTAGGCTTGGCTTATGAAGCAGTGCTGCTGTTTTGGATGCCAGCCTCTGTGCAGAGGCATCCCCCAGCTCAGTGATGCCCTCATGAGATGGGTGAGTTGGTTCTTACCTGGTGAAGATAACAGGTGCTTTGCTATCACCCATCAGTGGCAGCCAGACCTCAGCCTTGCTACAGCACAAGCATACAAAAAAAAAACCCCAAAAATATCTGTATATCATGCCTTTTGCTTACACACAGCTTCCAGGGCTGTCTCAGGACTTCTGATACACTCTGAGGGCAAAATCAGTGCTGTCTGAAGTTAATTTTATACTTTAGGTACTTGTAATGTCAGTCAGATTATGATCCTGGCTGTGGTAGTATAAAAGAGAAGGAACTCCAGTAGCTTTAATTCAGGGTGTTGTACAATAGGGCTTAATTCCAAAAGATGTGAAACTAAATATCAAGGGCATAGCAGAAAATTAAAGAGTACTTGGTGCCAGCACACCAACAAGCACCACTTTGCTGAGGGTGCACCAAGAAAGTAAGGAAAACCAGAAAGGGCTGGAGAAGCACCAGAAGATAAATATTCCTTCTGAAATCTGAGAAAACATAAGAAAGTTACCAAAAAAAAAAAAAAAGAAAAAAAAAAAAAGAAGAAGAAAAAGTATTTCCACCAAAGCACAGCATTAACTTGTTCTCATAGCAGCCTTTAGTGTGCATATGGGGAAAGTGGGTCACAGAGATTAAATGCTTTGACCAAGATCAGAGAAGGGGTGTTGGGGAGGATGAAAACCTGCTCTGGATTAAAAAAACAAAAAGAGAGAAATAATGTTGGGGAGAATGGAATGAGCACAGCAATCCATGGTAGCTGCTGTTGGGACTGTGAGATGTGGCTGTAAATCCTTCATCCCACAAAAAACAGACTGGTTTTGGTCTCCCTCAGAAGTGCCAATGGCTGAGACTCAGTGAGAGCTGGGCATTAATAATTATCCCCACGTGAGGAGCTACTGCTGCTTGTCCTGGGCTCACTTGCAGAAACTGAGATGGTTTGAACCCCTCTCCCTCTCCCCACTGACCAAAACACAAAGTACTCAGAAGGTTTGGTGGGCTGCACAGCAGCAGGGCTCTCCATCGACCTGTGCTTCGCCAAAATGGACATTCAGTCTCCTCTTTACCCCTCCAGGCAGCTGCATGATAATTTTCCACATTCTGGGCACCACAAGTGCTGAGTACCACAGGAAATACCAATCTCATCTCCCCCAGAGATTCTTCACAGTGTGGCTCAGAAGTCACAGCATGCTGCTTCTGCATATCTGTGGTGAGGGATTGCAGTTGTGCTGAGAGCTGCTCTGGAAAAATCTTGGTTGCTGCTGGCATCTTCACTCACTCACCAGGTATTTAACACATTCCTTACAAACATTTCCAGTGAAAATCTTGAACTCAGTGGAGGTTTACAGACTTAAATGTCAAGCCAGCTTGAAAAATGACACTGGTCTGAAATCCCAGTTGGCAGCTAAGATGATCTCAGATTTACAGCCCTCGGTGCCTGCAGTACTCTGGGGTGCTTGTTGCTCTGCTGTTAAATTTGGAAGGAGTTTGCAAGGAAAGGAGCTGAAACATTTGGCCTCAGCCAAATTATGTTGTCAGGTAAAGGTCTCATTCAGTGGTCAAGCTAGAGGTGGAGGATGAGCAGGGGATGTGTGGCCCACAAGCTGCCATCATTTGCTTTTCCAGTACCAGGTCTGCACAGAGGAGGCAAAGCTGCCTCCCAAAATGGTGTGAAGCCAGTAGCCTAGAGGAAAAGGGCAGGAATTTGGCTTAGTCTGATAGCAACAGTTCTTTCCTGAGGCTCTACCTGGATGTGGTACAGCTACATCTTCAGAAGGCTGCTTTGCCATATGCTGTGGGACTGCCCTGGGACACATTGTGCAGAGCTCAGAAGAGAGCAAACCTGGCATTTTCCCTCTCTTCCCAGAAAAGGATTCATAGAGTTTGGCTGGACCTCTGCCACTCACCCCACATGGTTAAGCACAGTCACCTTGCTCTTTGGAGGCACCTGCACTTGCTCAGAATTGCCAACAAACCACCCTGAGGGCAGTGGCTCCAGACAGAGTAACAGACACATATTGGCAGAATGCAATGCTAAGTATCACTTCATTAGCTCAGGCTGCAGATTGGATCATTCAGTATCAGAATACCCCAGAAACCTTATTAGATAGTTATGCTGCAAATCAAAAAATTATTAGAAACATGGCAGGGGGGCTGTTTTCTAATAGAGGTTTCCTAAAGTCATCATTTTTTAGCACAGCTTCCTTTGTAGTTGCTCAAAACACTGCACAGGCTATAATTAACTCTATTGTGATAGGAACCAGGAAGCATTTCCCATGCTATGATGTTCTTATGCTTCAGAATATTAAAAAATATATGACATGTTGAAGAAACGCAGCCATCCGAGAAAGACCATCAGTGAAAGCTGGTGCCGAGTCACGCTGGGTTGGGGCTGTGCCCATGGATATCTTACCCCAAACCTCCTTTTATGCTGATGGCCTCTGATGCCATGTCATTCCTGAAGGACCTTGTGTGGGGTAAATCCTTACTCATCCATCGATTGTAGAACTGGTGACCAGGAGCTGATTTTCCAGCTTGACATCTGTGGCGCTCTGACTTTCCCTGGAGCTGCTGATGCTGAGCATCTCCGAGCCTATTTTCACTCGGTACAAGCCATTAACTGCCCCACACCTCGATGCTTTATCCCCAGAACAATTAGTTATTCTTATTCACCTTTGTAACACACAGAACCACTGATGGCAAGAGCATTATCACGGGTGAATAATCGCTGACTACGCACGCTTTCATCACTTAACTTTAAAGTCAAGCTCAGCCTTTCATGCGAGCTGTTGCATTTCTGTATTTCTCTTCATGTTTAATGACCTCAGCACTTGCACTCTGTCTTTGATCTCGAGTCATGCATGGCTGTACTGTGGATGTATTTATGGGAAGGCCACTGTCTTCAGTGCCACATTTTTCACGTCTGCTGTGACCAGGTTGATAGCACAAAGCACTTTGTGTAGGAGGCTTTCAAGTTCAAAGCTTGTCTTGCAAGGGCACAGGGAAGCTGTGAAGTCACGGCTAATTTTAGGCAGTCATCGTGGCATTCATAGAGTAGGCAGAAATCAAGAGATTGCCTGGTGGAGAGAAAGCCCATCCTAAAGTTTCTGAATGTTATTTACTGGTATGTCATTAAAAAAATAATCCCGTGTTTGTGTGAGGATGATTAACCATTGGAACAAATCATCCAGAGAAAAAATGGATCCTCCATCTGTGAGACGTGCAGTGTGAGCCTGCGCGCCTGCCCACGGCACACCTGCCCAGAGCCTGCTGCCTGCCCAGCCAGGGGCCCTGCACCGGGGTCTGGGCTCAGCCTCAGCACACAGGCAAGAAAAAGAAATCAGAAACACCAGGAAAAGGCACCAGAACCCTCTTTGTCTCAGGGTGATTCACTCCTTCCTTTTGCTAACTGTTTTACAACACCCATTTTTATCATAGCATATAAACAGCAGTGCTCGCTTCTCTCAGAAATTTTAGCAGAGGTAGAGCTAAAAAGGCTTTGTCATTAAAGAGGGAAACACAGGAGGATTCAGAGGAAGGGCTGAAGTCTGGGTGCTTTCTGACAGTGAGAGAAAGAGGAATGATTTAGTGGAATATTACCTCACTGCATCGAACCACTCAATCTGTCCCCATCTGTCACTGAGCACTTGCAGGAGGGTGATGGAAAGGAAACTGTTGAGTAGCTTGATAGTCGAGTAAATCAACTGGGCTTCTTCCTTTTCTTTTCCTCTCCCTCTCTCATTAGGCTTGGCACCCTCACACTGCTCAGCAGGTGCCTCCTCAGCACGCTGTGCCAAGGGTGAGGGGACAGACCCCTGGGTGCCACAGGGCTGCAGTGGCCCTGGGGCACAGAGACCAGCCCTGGGTGCCCACAGGGCTGAACTGCCCCTGGGAGCCGGATCCAGCAGAGCCCAGGAGACATCTGGGAGTGGAGGAAGGCGGATGAGGAGGCAGAATGTTCAGCCAAGCTGCAGTGACTACAGGGGGAGAACAGGAACACCCGAGCCAGGGCACCCGCGACATCACAGGCAGAGGTAAAGCTGGGCTGTGGTGTGAGAGCAAGGAGGGACAGGTTTGGGCTGAGCATCACCAAAGTGTGGCCCAGCAGGGCAATGAATGAGGGAATGAGGAGAAACCAGGCTCTGCAGGACCTGCCACAGAGCTGCCAGTGGGGACAGAGGGCTCAGCCATGATTTTCCTCCCCAATAGATCCTAAACTCTCAGCAAGACAGACTTTTTCTTACTGTGTGTGCAATATATATCTGAGCCTAAGTGCTGATATAAACCAAATCCAAATAGTTGAAGGCTCTGTTGCAATGTGTGAAAGGTTTGTTAGCAACTTTGGGGAGTTTAACGAAAGGTTGGGGAGGGAGCTGGAATTATGACACCACTAAGTTGGAAACTTTGCTGCTGGTTTTGAAGGGGTGAGGGTCCTTTCTGTCAAGATTTCATCCATGTGAGAAAAGAAATTAGGGATGAAAAAATTAAAAACCTACTAATTTTACAGGATAGAGTGAAATTTTTGGAAGAAATGAGAATATTGGCTGCTGCCTCACTGGTGCCTTTTTCTGAGCTGACCCTTCTGGCAGGTCCCAAGGAAGAGGTCAGAGGTGTGCTCTGCTGCCTGGGCTCCCATGTAGCCTGGAGGAGTAAATAAAGGGTGAACCCTGCAGTCCCTGGAATTAGTATCAGCTTTGCTGGTTTGCAAACTCCTTGCAGCAAGAGCCACATCTGCCCATTTGTGGTGAAAGAGCCCATAAATCTCTGCATGAAATGACATGAGTGCACTCACATGTGCAGGAGGAAAAGTAAATAAGGAAGACCCAGCCCTGCTTGCCAGGCTGGAACCAGGCCATATTTTCAGTTTCTTTCTGCACTGCGTTACTGCCTTGGGATTTACAAAGCCACATTACACCTAAAAGCAGATTTAATCCTTTCTGTGTGTTACAATGCATGGCACTGGAGTTTGGGAGACCTGGTGGAATTCCCAGCCTAGGAAGAGAGACACTGCCCCAGGAGTGCAGTGCAGAGCTCCCCAGGGGTCCATGGCCCATCCTTCCTGTACCATGAGCTGGGATGCAGGGCAAGGACAGCATTGCATCCCAGGCTAGCTCAGGCTGCAGCTGAGTGCAGCACAGACACTGCTTTATGTGGTCTGTGAGATTTGTAAACTTCTGGGGACAAGGATCAGTAACACACTGATATCTGGTGCCAGGGTACAGTGGAGCATCAGTCTGGGGTACTCTGGGCACTCTGGCACACAATTAACATGCACAGAGTTTCCCAGGTTTTGCAGAGGAGACTTTCTGTCCTCTTGACATTGTGCTTGCCTTCATTTTCTGCCCCACTAAGCTGCTCACACTCAGATTTTTGGGAAACCCCTGCCACAGGGGATTTACACCTGTTTTATAGGGTTATTGCTCTTTACTCCTCTCCTGCACACTGCTGTCACCCTGCATTGTACTCCTTGTCACAAAGCAAGCTGCCATCCATCCTCCTCGCTTCAGTGCACCAGCATTACTCAGCTCCAGCCTTTCACATCCAGCCTTTCCCAGCCCTGATGACTGGGCAGAGTGACCCAAGGGCTGCCACCATCCTCCAAGGTGGGCATATCACCTGGGGGAGCTGCCCTGGCAGATCAGTGGAATGTGTCCTGCTGCACTGGGCTGGATCTGCCTGCACTCGAGACTCTCCTTGAGAAACTGTAGGTGATTTGCTGATGTGCATTAAACTCATCTCCATTCCTGTGCTCAGAATTATTGATCAGCCCAACGACTATACCCCTGCTGGTTTGCCATTTCATATCTATGTAACAGAGAAAGGCTCATTGATTTTGCTGTTATCAAAATCCTCTTGCATTTGCACAGTCTATTCTCTTCCTGCAATTTTCTAATTCCTTCTGGAAAACACGTTACACATTGTCAAGATCAAATTCCTGAGACATCTTGTTTAAATCAAGGGATTCATAGCACCTTCTGTTTCTTTTGAATATCCATCTGTGCAGAAACAACAAATCCCAGAGCTACTGGGGTAGGGAGAGGCATTGGCAAGGACCTCAGTTTGGGGTCACACTTGCTGGTATCATCCTTTGGTCTGGTGGGTTGTGCTGATGAGGAAAATTAGCAAAGTGCCTCTTGATGAGGGGTGTTACATGATCATCAAACACACTACAGCTTTGGGGTCACAGCAGGAAAAATGTTTCCCACACCACTACAAACTAACAATACCAAGAATTTCACTTTTCTTACCTTAAGGTGTTCTCCATAGTGGTGTGCATTATTCCCTTTTACTTTCTCAAACACCATGATGACCTTCAGCCAATTAATCTCCTTTCAGTTACTACTTCTGTAAAACCAGTGCTTGGTTAGAGTCACTTGTCTCTTCTGAATGGACCCATTTAGATTTGAATCCCCCCTCTTGCCACACAACCAGAATAACTTACTTTTGTGTCACCTCCTCCCTCAAGGACTTGTAACTTTTTTTAAAGTTGCAAAATTTCCCAGGGGTGAGTTGTGGGCAGAAGGATGCAGATGAAGCTGAGTTCCAGCTGGGCTTTCTGGTGCTCAGCAGCAGAGCCTTCCCTGCAGTGCCCCAGGCTCACAGGTGTGTGCTGGCTCAGCCAGCTGTGCACCCTCAAACCCCAAACACCTTGTTTCCCCTTTCCTAATAAGCATATAATCAAATTAAAGCAGCAGCTCATTATATGTGGTGGTGCCCTTTCCTGCAAGGGCTCTCTGCTAACCCAAAATCTGGCAATAAACATGGGAACTCCTCCAGTGTGGTGGGATATCAACATTATTCTATAGCATATCTGTAATATCAATATTCATATAGTATTAAAAATTAATGCACACGTTTCTATTAATAATTAATGAAATTACTGCAATATTAATAAAGTTAAAACACACGTTGGCACAGATCTCCTAAGTGGAGTGAATAAAGGGAAGTGTTTAAACCAGTCTCTCTTTTCACAGGCTGGGGAGTGAGGCTTTTCCCCTGCCCCAAGGAGGTTCCAGGGCTGCACAGATTCTGTTCTATTTTCTCATCTGATTTCTCCTGCAAGGGCCTGTCCCCTTCCCTTCCTCCAGTGCAGGTGAAGAAGCTGTCCCTGGCCTGAGATAATTTCCAGGGTGATTCTGGGGCAAACTGAGCAGCACAGGGCACTGCAGAAAACTTTTTGTGGCAGGGTTGGCTTGAGGCTGGCCACCTTTTCTGTGGGTCATCTTGAGTCATTTGTTGTGCTCCTCCAGACAAAAGCTGGCTCCAGGGAAGAGCAGAGGGGACTTCATGGGCATTCACATTTGGAAATACTTCTTGTGGTCACTGGTTTGCCTATTATCAGTGAAAAGCTAAGGTAAAGCCCTTCCACTGCAGAAAGAAATTAAAGGGACTTTGCAGGTGTGCTTGGGAGAGGAAATCTCCCCTAGGATGGGAGAAAAGATAATTGATTAGGGCAGAGTTTAGGAAATAATGGGGATGCAAAAGCTTAATCTTCCTTCCAGAATGATTCTCTCAAATCAACTAACCTCCATTGTGAGTGTCAATTAATTGAAATTAAATTACTAAAAGGGGAATCGTAATAATTATTGCTGAGTGAATATAGTGGGGATGTAGGACAGTGAGGTCCTGCCTTTATCTCTCCTACATCAGCAGGGAAGGTGTGGAGAAGCCCCTCAAGGACAAGAATGGGATAATGCATCTCTCAAAGCTGCACCATCCAAATGCCCTGTCCAGGAGCATCTGCAGGACATGGGAACTTCCATCTGCTACAGAGGGTGTGAACTTTGAACTCGTGTAATTGGGGCTGTTCTCATTACCCAGATAAATGCTTAATCCCACAAGTTAATTGGCACAAATTACAACTGCAAAGTTGCTCTGCTCTTGTCTGATAAACTCTCCTAGGATTTCAGTTTGGCAGGTCTGAGGCAGTGCTTAGGTGTAACTGTCCACTAATGTACAGTGAAATAAACCAGGGGTTCTGCCTTCAGTGGAGTCACTGGTGAGTTATGTCTGCAGAAGATGAGGAGCAGGGCTCCTGTTTCCTGCTTTGGTTCATGTTTTGTGCTCTGATTTTAAAAAAAAATGGAGCAAGAGATGGGACACATGAACATTTGGGCTGCTCCTATTTTGCTTCTTGATTTTGTGTAAATTGAAGTCCATGGTATTGAGCTTATTTTTTAGGGACAGACATGGACAGAAAAACAACCCCCACACTTCCAGTGTGTTCCTCCTCTGCAAACCCAGACTTTGTGGGTGCACAGGGCCCCCCTACTTAGTGACAATGGTAGGATCAGACTTGGGGTTTGGTTTTAAATCCAGGTTATGGGAATTTCTGCAGTGCTGACAGGTCACTGCAGTGGCACAGGAATGACTTGGCCTTTCAGCAGCCCTTTGGGTTAGTGTTGAGCCCCTCTGAGACTTCAGATCTAATACAGGCACTTTGTACCTGATCACTTTAATGCAAGCCAGATGTAATATTACCCTTTAGTGGCACCTCACTCCTTCTTTGTTTTTCCTGTCACCACTTGCACAGCTGCAGTATCACCACTGCAAAGGGGGAGACAAAATACAGAGGCACTGGAGTGGTACCTGGGGCTGGGCTGCCCTGAGCCAGAAGGATGCAATCTCTCTCAAGACTTTTATTTTCCTACCACATACAGGATCCATGAGGATCTGGCAATAACTAATCCAGATATTCTTTTCTGTGTCCCAAGGAAGGTTGTGGAGCCCAGTAGAAGGCACCTGGTACCTCACAGGGCTGTTTCTCCTCCAACACAGGTCTGGCCTTGATACAGTGTGCTCACATCTCCAACCCCCCCATCTCCACCAGTAGCAAAGCACTGATTGTTGAAAGATGAATGACTTCACTTTTCCAGTTCCAGCATATGTTTGCATGTCTGAGAGCAAGAAACGTGTGAATCTCACACAAACTATTGGAATTCCAGCTCTGGGGACTGACAAGTAAATATGAAGTCACACAGCATTTCATAGAAAACCCACAAATCTTATGTTTGCTGGGCTAAAGTCGATCCTTTGAGGCACGAGCCAAGAAAAACCTCTCATATTATTTACACCAAGATTCCTCCAAACTCTGAAACTGCAGCTTGATTGAGGAGTTCATGCCTTGTAAACTCCAAGTTTCCCAAGAAGCAGCCAGAGGCACATAATCTTTTGCTAAGCTATCCATAAGGAGCTCTGCTAGCTTGGGTGTATCAAGTGTGGGAAAACAGATTACACTGAATAAAAATGAAAAACCACAACGACAAAATAATGTTATAATATTAAAATAAATCAAATCATACACTGCCATTATTCTGATACAGAATTTTTGCACAGCAAATTTGATACATATACAGGAAGTCAGGCAGCCCATTACAATAAACTTCAGGGTTCCTTTTTTAATATAAACTACATCTTAATACATAGTTTGAGATGATCAGGTAGTTTTATACCAATTCAAGTATCAACAACTTCTCATCTTAGGACCCTAAAATTACAAACTCTTTTACTGCTCTGAATATTGAAATGCTTTGGTTCCATCTGCCACTTTTAAAAAGTGTAAAAACTACATCTATTGGTTAAACCTTTGCCCTAGAGGTGCGCCTAACTTATAAATAAAATTATATTAATAAAGATACAAAATGTAATGTAAATACTGTTCTTTTGGCAACTGTCATATGCTTCACACTATGCAGTTATCCAACTCTCAGTTCAATTCAGGTATTCCAAAGTGTAAAGATGTGGCCAAATTTTTCCAACACTGGCAATAAACATGAATTTTTTTCATTCTGGGGTTACACTGGAACCATGAAACCCACAAAATGATTCAGGAATGGTCAAGCCCCTGCCCTCAGAAAGAGTTTTGCTCTAGCAGATGTTGTTTGGCTACCCCAAAATGAAAGCATCTTCCACTGGGAGTCTCTCCTGAAAACCTTGGCCACGACAGCACAGTGTCTCATCTCCAGCTGATGTTGGTGAAGCAGGAAAGTGTGGAGAAGGGTTTCCCCTGGCAAGTACCTTTTTTTTTTTGTCACAATAACCAGAGAACGAAAATACTGAGTGGCTCCTTCTAGTGCAGAACAGTTCCTGCTAGAAAAAGACATCTTCTTTTCTGAAGTTTGGCAAGCATCTGAATTTTCTGGGGGGAGTCCATAGGCAGGCCAGGCCCGGCAGGCAGGGGCAGGTGTGGTGCATCCGCCGCCCGGAGAAGGGGACCTGGGCACAAAGCAGAGACATCAGTGACAGGGAGGGCCACAGCACTGCTGGCTGGGGGCATGAGATGGGAGGAACAGTGGGGGTATGGGGAATGCTGCCCAATTCCCTCCCTCCACAGCCAGAGATGCCCACAAGCTGCAGCACAGAGCACAAAGGCAACCCCGCTGTACACCCTGGTCGAGCCATGGTTAAGAGCAGGATGTAACAGTTGCTGTGTAAATCTATGTCTGTGACACATGTTCTCCATTTAGTCCCATTTCATAAAGGAGTTTGTTGTGAAACTACACTGGGCTTTTACATCACGTTCTGTGTGCAGGGCTTTCTGCGTGTCCCGAATCCTGCCTTGTCACATGGCACAGAGCAGGACCTGGGAGCCTTGGGATCCCGTGGTAATCACGCTGGAAGGGACCTCTGGAGTCACCTTGCCTGACCTCCCTTTGAGCAGAGTCCTTTTCAGCACAGGGCAGAGGTTTCTCATTTCATCCCACCCTCCTGCAGCCACATTGTGCTGCAGGGAGCACATATGGAGTACATTAGACAAATTTAATTGTGCCATGACATGCACATGCACTGACACTCTTCAACAACTTGGTCACAAGCTCTGTCTCTTACAGGAGCCAAGCAGGACAGCCCAGTGGGAAATGTCTGGGAGCTGTGGTGCTGCCAGCTGGCAGCACACACTGAGCATTCCCTGGATGCAGCAAAGGAGGCACAGAGGTACAAAGCCACTGCTACCAACCAGGCAAGCAGCCCTAATTCCCTCACTTCCAGATTTTTCTGTGGTTGGAGCCTAAAATTTTAATGTTCCAAGATGTTCTTGTGTCAGTGTACAAATTTTGTCTTTAAGAAAGTCCCACACTGTCCTCTCTGCATGATGCCAAGCACCAGCCTGACTCCAGTGACACCCCAGTGGGTGCAGGGTGTGGGCAGAGGGCTCACATCACCTGCAGTGCCCTGGGCCAGCTCCAGCCTCCTGCCCAGCACCATCTGAAGAGCAGCCCCAGTGCAAGGGATGCCTTGGGCTTCCCCAAGCCATCCATCACCACCCTTCTGCTCCAGGGTGAGCACAGAGGCAACAACCACAGGTGCTGGGGACTGCCCATGGGAATCACCCCTGTGGGTGCCCACACAGCCCTGCAGCAAAGCCCAAAGCCTGAGCTCTCAGCCTTCTGACAGCTCAGGTGATGTATTCAAAACATTCCACTTGCTGCAAGGGAAGGTTCCTTTCAGCAGGACTCCCACACTGCCAAACCTCACCTGCCTGGCCCTGCCTCAGACCCTGCCCCAAAATTCCAGCTGGGACTGCTAACAGCATCAATCCATCACCACCTAGTTGTTGAGAAGGAAACTAGAAGGTGGAACCCCCGCTGCCAGCCATGTTCTCCAGGTATCTCGTGGCTCCTCTAGAGGTCCCTGAGGTGCCATGGCCATGGTGGTGCCTGCTTTTGACCTGTCCTGCAGGTAAATGAAAAGTTTTGGTGGTCAGGGCACCCAGCTGATCCCTACCCAAGTATTTACAAGAGAGGAACCATTGAGCAAACCCTCCATCCTTAAAATAACCTCAATTCACGTTCTATAGTAAATCAATTTGCTTTGTGTGTCTCAGGAAGAGCAGTGGGGTGAGGAATCAAAAATCTAAAATTAACCTCATAAAGCTTATAAACATCAGTGACTAAATCTGGGGTGGACAGGCATCTTCTCTGATTGCAATTATGCAGGCAATCAGCTTGAAATATATCAGACAGTCTAAATTATTGCCCTATAACAATTAGCTCATAAAACCTCCTAGAAGACAATTTCTCTTATCCTAATTCCTGGTAATGGAAAGAGCCCTTACAGGAAAAACCTGCTACATTACATAGTAAAATTGACAATTTGGTCCCCAATATCAGAGCAGAATTTTAAAGATTTAACTGCAATAAAATAGAGCCTTAAACTTCCTAAAACTGAGAAAATAAACTGTAGATACTGAGCTGAGAAGCCAAGCCTTGGATGAAACAGTGAGAGAGGCAGCTAACTAGCTGCACATTTATGATCTGAATTTATTGCCTTGTATCTTTCACTTGTGATGACTCTTGGGTTGTGCTCTTTCCTGAGGATGGCTCTGAAGACCATCAGGCTCTCAAACTCCCTGGTAATACCCCATTCAGTCTTTTGTATTTTAAATAAGCAGCTTTTTTCATAGTGCGTAAAAATATGTAATTATATAGCCTTAAATAAATGGACTTGTTAAAATCACTGTATTAATAATACAGTGTATCATCTAAAAATGTACTAATATGTAACAGATGTTATATAGGGGTGTGTGTATATATGTATACATACACATATATTTGAAATTAATAGGTGGAATAGAAACAAAGAGAGCCTGTGGGGACTTTTCTCAAGTCCAAGTGTGTGTCAACACCTTCTCAATGCTCCAGGTGTCCCAGCACCAGCTGGTGACACTTTGGTGCTTGTGACAGTGTCCAGTGCCACTGGGGTAGGTGGCACTTGCTGTGTTCCTGCTCACCCAGGTAAGGATTGGCAGGGCTGGGCTTGGGAACTGCAAACGCTGTTCTGGCTCACGTAACGAGACAAAGCAGCAACAGCAAACTAATAAGAAAACAACCTGGGAAGTGTGTAGTGCTTTCATCCTCTGACTCTCTTCAGCATAATTCTGACAGTAATGCTCTCCCTTACGTGGGTACCTGGTTGCTGTTCCCACACAGATGCGAGCGCTGGATGCTGTGGGGAACGGGAGGTTTCCACAGGCTTTGTGCCGCGTGCTGCACAGCTCAGGACATTGCTGCCTCAGCCCCAGGGCCCCGTGACGTACTCACTCTGTGACTCAAGGGGTGGCACTCGTCGCCCAGATCTCCCAGCGGGGTGCACACCCTCAGGCTGCGGATCCAGAGGCTGATGGCGCAGCACATCCGCGCTCCGCACTGCTGGTCTCGCTCGCAGGCCTGCAGTTCAACACCGCGTTAAGCAAGTTAAATGAATAATAAATATAGGCCAGAAATAGGACAGATCAGGTGCTCAGGAGCTGCCTCTGGCACCCCTAAGTTATCATGGCTCATTAAGGCTGAATAATAAGATTTAAGGCTGATTTGTGATACTTGTGCCTCCCATGGGTTGGAACGTGCAGGCTCCTGGCCCATTTTGGAGTCGAGACCAGGCTGCTTAAAGCCAGGACCACACACAGGGCTGCCCAGGGCCAAGCCCAGGACTGTCAGTGATTTACAGTCCCAGCTTCTGAGCACTGATAGACCATGGCACGTGCCACGCTTTCCCAGTTCCCAGATCAGTGCCCGAGTGGGCTCAGGCAGGAGCAAGGACCAACCACACGAAGCTTGTCACCAAAAGAGTCACCAAACCAGTCTTATGGAGAAGCTAAGAAAGGAAATAATCCACTAATTTAATGACTTTTAAGTAACTATTCCTTCTAATTTCATATCATAATATAAAGGTTGTGAGTGCTCTTGCAAGACTGCATGATAGTTTTGTTAGGAATCCAAGCAGAAGTAGCTAAAAGAGAAGTTTGAATATGGATTCTGTGGTTGTTATCTAGAATTACACAGAGCTAAAAGAGGTCTTAAGGAAAGCTTTGGGTAAGTGTCCACACCAAAAAAAAAATGCTGCTGTAGTAGCATTCCCCTTCACAGGAGGCAGAAAAATATTTTAGCCACTTACTCAATACAGCTTAGATAAGCAACAACCAAAATGCAAACTAGTGGGTATGTTTTAAAACCCACAAACCATGAAGAGCAATTGACACATTAGGGTTTGAAAACAAGTTACTGTGCATCTTTCAGTTACTCTTTAATCAAAAGCTTATGTGGGTGTAATGCGAAAACCAGTCTCCTTTCTCCAGTGGGAAATTCCATCACTTAAAGGTTCTGCTTACACCCCAAATGTAAGCTTGATTAACTCACTGCTCTTGGTGTCTGACAGCAGCAGTGAGAGACCAAAGGCACTGGTCAGCACTATGTAAATGGGAAACTCATAAAAACGTACGTAAACGATGATAACAGCTCTGGGGAAGACGCATATCAGAGTAAACATTCTCTTGAGGGAAAAACTCACTGATCTTACCTTGGGATTTACATGATAAATGACTTCAGACTCTACTCACTGGCTAAATATTGCACTGAGCAGCAGAAGCCAGATCAAAATGCATGTTTAAAAATCAGTCAGTAGTTTAGGAAGATGCTGTTGCATTAGGATCATTATTAAACAGTATGTGTGACCCACAGCTCCTAAACACAGCTCTGTGCTGCAGGCAAGCCCAAACACAAAGCATTTGCTTGTAAGACTAATATGGCCATAAATCTATGGCTCCAGCCTGCCAGATAGATAATGTTCACTTTCTGACCTCTCTCTTAAGAGAAAAAAAGGAAGAAAGAAGCACTCTAATGATGTTATTTTGCCCTAGTCCCAACTAAAAATGCAAGTCCAGTGATTTGGGCTGCCCTTGGCACACTGGTGTCCACTGCTCAGCTGGAGTCACAGGCTCTGTTATTTCTCACCTGTCAGCTCGGACTCCCTTGTTTTCCTGGGATATATATCTCAAACTCCATTCATCTCTGTGGGACTGGTCCTGGGGTGAAATACTACTCAGCTGAAAAACCCACCTGAGCATGTTTTAACAAGCAAGGATCTTGAATGTCCAGGCTGAACAATTTCTTTCTAAAACTCACACATCGATATTTACATCTGGAAGAACTTTTAAGGCTCCCTTTCCAAAAATATATGACAAGTTTTGAAAACATTCAACCCAAGTGTTCCTGCCCACACCTTATCTGCAGTGTGTAATTCCTGCTGCTACTCCTAATGTTCCCCGAGCACCACATGAGCACTTCATTTAAACACAGTTTTCCGGAAAATCAGCCCAAGAATATGTCCCAGGTGAAATGCCAGCTGCAAAGGCAACTGGTGTCAGCACAGGAACCACCACTGAAGTGAGGAAAGTTTGAAAAAAGTCCTTAAATTGCAAAGGAAAAACACCTTGCAGGCTCAGAGGTTGGGGAACACCTACGTCAGCTCTCATCTGAGATTTGCGTGTTCATCAAAAGCCAAAACCGCATCAAAGTGGTTTAAGCAGAAATGCTCTGCAATAGTTAATAAAGTTACATTTTCTACTTCTAATCTATTTTTACTTTTGAATCTGCCTTGTCCTTGATCTATTATTCAGTGCCTCACAATTACTTTATTTAAGGGATTAATTTTGCTTTAAAGGTGTAGCCACAACTCTAATACCACATAAACTGCTCCTCCATTGCTGGGAATGTTTCTACTTAAAAGAAACTCAAAATCCTCAAATATTAAAAGATTCCTTCACATTCTCTGCTCTAAAAAAAATAATCAGTCCTGGGAACTGATCTGACTTCCAGAGAAATGCCCACGAGCTGGTTCCTGGACTTCAGGAGTCCAGGCAGGGAGCTTGGACAGCCACGGAGAAATCCACTGCTGTGAGTGCAACTTCTGATGGTTACAAAAGACATGTAAGCTCTCAAAGGAATGCAAGTGCTGAGTTATTAATACAAAGCAAACACTTAAAAAATAATTTTGCTTAAAAGTGATGCAACGCTTTCAGTTAAATAACATCTTTAGGAAAAAAAGTATTTTCATAACCAGAGTAAATCTTGAGCCTAAAAACAACAACATAGACTTGTTTGCAAGGGGTGGCTGCTGAGGGGGAAAAGCAGCAGTCATAGACAAAGAAAAAAAAAAGAAGGAAATCAGCGTTTTCCAAGGATTGTAGTCCTGCCCTGTACACGGAGGGGCTGGAGGAGCTTGGGGTGCACGGTGGGCAGTGCAGTGCCCTGAGCCAGACCCTCTCAGAGCAGGTTTGGGGGCAGCTGGGGCTGCATGGGGGGAGAGGAGAGACAGCTCCAGCCCTGAAAAAGCAGACAGAATCTCTGCACACTCCAGGACCAGCCTGGAGACAACCTGCCCCGAGCCCAGACATCCCTCACCCCAAAGGAACAGACCCCACATTGTGGCATCCCCTCACCTCAGAGACCCACAAGCATTGCCCTCCGCAGAGACTGACACATCCTGGCATCACTCACCGCAGAGAGACCCCCAAGCTCTGAATCCACTTAATCCAGACAGACCCGCAGCTCCGAGCATCCCTCATCCCTGGAGAGATGCCACGTCCAGTATCATTCCCAGACGGCCCCCCGAGCCCTGTGATGTCTCATCACCTGGCACGGCTCTCCCTCCCTTCCCTCGTTATAACTTGTCCCAGCTTCGGCCATCCGTCACCGCACTCGAGACCGCTCCGTCCTGGCACCGCTGGTTGCGGGCAGACCCCGAGTCTCGGCAGTGCTCGCCCAGCGGGAACAGCCGCGAGCGCTCCCCTCTCTCCAGGCATCCCCTNCACCCCCGGCCGGCAGCGCCGCGGCCGCGCGCACTCACCGCGCCCAGGTGCAGGGACGGGGCAGCCCGGGCGGGCTGAGGGAACATCCCACAGCGTGCTGGCTCTGGGGGATCCGGGCTCGGCGGGTAACATCTCACAGCAGGTCTGGGGGAANGGAGCCCTCCCGCCCCCGCCCGCCCCAGCCCTCCCGGTGCCGGTGCCGGGTCCCGTCGGTGCCGTCGGTGCCGAGCGGCGGCGCTCACCCCGGTGATGACGGCGCCGTGCCCCGCGCTNACAGCAGGTCTGGGGGAACGTCCCAGCGCCTGGGGGAACATCCCAGGGTGGCTGAAGGATATCCCACAGCAGGTCTGGTGCAGTCATCCCAGGGCGGGCTGGGCTGCACCCTGGAACGGGTATGAGGATGTCCCACAGCAGGTCTGGAGTGGACATCCCACAGCAGGTCTAGGGGTTCATCCCAGGGCTGACTGTGGGCATCCCACAGCAGGTCTAGGGGTTCATCCCAGGGCTGGCTGTGGATATCCACAGCAGGTCTAGGGGTTCATCCCAGGGCTGGCTGTGGACATCCCCCAGCAGATCAGGGAGCAGTGAGGCATCCAACAACAGGGGAAACATCCCACAGCACAGCATACTGGGGACATGCCACAGCAGGTCTGAGGGAACATCCCAGGGCTGGCTTGGGACATCTCATAGCAGGGCTGAAGAGGGAACATCCCACAGCAGGTCTCGAGGGCATCCGACATGATGGGGACATCCCATAGTAAGTTGAGGACAACACAGAGCAGATCCAGAGGAGATCCAGCAGAAAGAGGAGGGATTCCACAGCAGTTCAGAGCACATCCCACAGTGGAGCAGTGGTAGCCCACAGCCACTGGAGCCAGCTTGTACTGGTGCCCATGTCCCCTCTGCTCATGTGTCACAAAATCCCTGGCCTGCAACAGACCCAGGCCTGATGTTGGCCCTGGGAAAGAAACCACCCGGAGCTCCCAATCCAACTTCTGCTGACACCTGGAAGAGCTGTGGACAAGGCTGTGGGGGGGACACAGAGGCTGTGCCTCATCTTGTCTGGGGCAGAGCAGCATCAAATGTACCCCACAGTCCCAGTAAGAACTGGACCAATCCCAGTCCTGACTGGAAGCCCAGAATCCCTTTGAATTCCTGTTCTCCTGTGGCTCTCCCCTCCTTGCCAAAGGCAGTCTCTGCCTGAGCCCTCCCAGCTCCCACAGCATCCAGGGGCACAAGGGGAAAACAGGTCTCCTCTTCAGCAGGGCTGCCTCCCACCAAAGATCCGTGGGAAGACAGTGAGCAGAAGGAGCACTGGGAGCAGGGAGCCCCATTCCAGAAGCAGTGCCCCACTGGCTCCTTCCTAATACCAGGCCATGTCTCAGTGAGCTGCTGTTTCCACGTGCACACCACTGAAATTCAGCACAAGCCAAGGTCTAACCACCAAAGGTGGTACCTTCGGGCACCTCTGTCCCCTGTGGAAGGAGGACATCACTAAAACACATGCAGTGTTTCCTGCCCTGCTTCTCTCACTGTTTTTCTTCTCTATTTTCCTTGCTTTTCCAGCTCTTTATGCTCCTTTTTACCTTTCTTCTCCCTCCTAACTCCCTCTTTTTGTCCCTCTCCCTGTCTCTCTGCTCCCACTTCCACCTCTCAGGGCCCTTTGTGCTGCCCCTCCCCTCCAGCGTGCCCCATTCTCACACATAGGTCCCCTTTTCCCCCCAGATTTTTCAATTTATGTTTTTGTTCCAACAGGGAAGGCTTTGCCTTTGCAGAGCCCTCAGACAGTGTCATTCCTTGGCTGAGGAGTCTGAGCACAGCTGGAGGGGAGCAGTAACACACCAAGTGCCTCTCAGCCCTGACCAGGAGCTGATTCCTTGGTGGCCTCCCCTCCAGGGGTCAGTCTGTCTGGAGGTGTTTTCATTACAAAAATGGCCTTTTGGTTATTTCCTACAAGTGCACTCGAGACAAATGTGGGCTGGGTAAATAGAGCCTTACTCTGAGGATGCTCTAAAAGCAAATTGGGATAAGCCAATTTTGACGTGAAAGGATTAAAAATAGCTGGGATGTATCCTTAGCTGTTTTAAACTCATGTTGCTGCCTGAATCATTGGCAGTTTAAACCAGGTGAAGAGATTAGCTTGTTTTAAATTCTATTTGTATCCTAGAAACTAAAAATGAATGCAAGCCAGGAATGATTATTTTCACAATCTGCAGGTGCCCAGAACTTTCAAAAACAAATAATCACCTTCAGCTCTAAACTTCCTGATCCTCTAAAAGAACTATAGAATTGAGGAGAAATAATAAGGGGGAAGGGAAGAATTATGTGCAGGTTTATGTAGACTCAGTCATTTCTTGTAAAAGACATTTGACATAAAAAGTCTCATTTATGAAAAGTTGTCAGTCCTGAGCCTGGAAGGGCAGCCTTATACATTACAATGGGGATGCTACAGACTTACTAGGAACCACTCTAATATCAATATTCTTACTACCAGCTTGTGCTAAAACTGGTTTGCTATCAGAAGAGACCTTGCACATCTATACAGCCTTTAGGTTATTACAAAATTGTAATGAAATATTAATTAATTCTGAATAAATTGTTCCTGTTCTTAAAGAAAAGGTGAAAGGTTGAGGAGATGACTTTCTGAATTTCAGTGTCATTACAATTGTTTTATTGCAAAAGTAGTAAAAATCCACAACCATGTCTTAAATGTAAATCTTCACAGTGTCCATCTCATGAATGCACCAGTTTCAGAAGTTTTCTTTTAATTCTTTGATCCACTTTGAAGAGTAGCCTCATATTACTTTTCTCCATTTAAAAGGTTTTTTTGCATAGCTGGGTTTTTTCATTTTTCAGAATGAACAAATAAATTCTGAAATACACAACATTTCTCTCTGCACCCTTTCAGTCTTTGCTGGTACAAGACCAAGACCACCCCCCAGAACATCTGGGGATAGCTCAGGGCAGAAAGCTCTCCAGCCTCTCTTATTTTGTCACAATCATCACAGAGACCATCCCCAATCCTCCACATAAATACTTGTCCACTGACAGCCCTGATGCTACCCTGGTGCAAAGGAATCCACCCCAGAAGACCCTTTTTCCTTCCCTATGGGAGCACCCAGCAGGAGGATCCAGTGTAGCCACTTGTGGGCAAGGATCCAGTGGAGCTCCAGCTTTGGCTGTGCTTGGGAAGGGTTTGGCTTCTCCCCAAGAGGAAACCCCAAAAGTCCATTTTCAGATGGCCTTCACAAATCCACCAAACATCTTCCACCATTCCAGGACTAGGAAACACCACTCTGAATTAATCACAGTACTTTAGATTTGACACAGTATGATAATGACCATACAAAAGTCCTGAGTTGCTTTAAGAACCTGGAGTGGAAGACCTGTTTTTAGCTTTCAGTGCAGTTGGTGGGTCTCTCTGGTTCTTCTCAAAGCCTCCATTTTACTGAAAGCTATCTATGAGTAAGCATTCAAATAATTATTTGGCCTATTCAAGTGATAATGCACTACAGAGTTTACAGAATTTTGAAGACTAAGAATGTGAATACATCAGCTATCTAAAAAGATAATTTTCTCATAAAAAAAAATGAGAAATAGCATGTAATGCAAGACAGGAGAATTATCTTTTTGCCCTAAAAACTCTCTTAATAATGACAGTATCTAATTTGTTTAATCTTTCACACTGTGTATCCAAAAATGGTCTTGATTCAACAAAATGCTGAAAATTTGCTGACTCTCATAGAGGAAGAATGTATTTATTTCTATCAAATATATATAAATGTACAGTCTAAGTGTAAAGTTCACCCAAGGAAAGACCTCAAATCAGTTGCCTGTAGTGCCTGAAATAACCTGAACACACAAATAATTCAAGAATAAATGTACCCTGAGTTGGGATGTAGTCCTTATTTCACCCAACATTTCTGCTGTAGGTCAATAATTAATGTTCAGTGGAGGTTGATAGACCAACAGCCCAAGACTCTTCTCAATCATTTGTCCTCTCTCAGAGAGGCAGAACAGACCATTTCTGCTGACATCAATTTGGGTCCCCAGCATTTACTCAACCACCATTTATGTTTTTTTGAGTCACAAATATTTTTTTAAATGGCTTCTAAGTTTCCTGCCTCTCTCTCTGATGTGGCTGGAGTTGACCAGTGCCTTCTCTAGTGACCAGCAGCAGTCTGACAGAGAAAAGGAGGCTTCATACCTGCAGCTCTCCGTGAGACTAAAAGCCAGCTGGGATCCGCGGTGTGAGCGGCTCAGCAAGTCTGGGCACCCCCGTGTGATGCTGGACCACACGGACAGCGGTTTGCACAATGTGGAGACAATGGGAGGCAATTCAGGCTGTGAGAGGTAATTCTCACACGGGGAATCGCCTTTGGAGACGTCCTCGGGGCTGCTGCCTGCGGGAACTTGCAGCAGTGTCTGAGAGGTCAGCGCCGTTCTGCCCCGGGAGGGGATGCGGGTGAGGAGAGCAGCAGCATCCACACACCTCATGCTCACTCCTGGCCTCTTCCGACGTCAAATAAACTAATTTCTGAAAAGTCTAAACACAAATGATGATTTGGGGATTAGAAGAGGTGCTGTTGTCTGAATTCCTACCAAACTAAGCCCTAAATTTCATTAGTGAATCCTAAATGTAGAGAGATAAATTGTGTTTTAAACCAGCACATACCTCGAGAAATATCAAGCACTGACTTACAACAATGAAGACAATTTCCCTCAGCAAACTACTCCAACTCTTAAAACCTCATTTCCTGTTTGAATTTTCACTGATCTGAACCAGCACATGATATTAAGCCCTCTAATATCAGGAATTTTCACCTTCCATGTGTAGTAAGGTGGGAACAAATTCCACAATACCTGTTTCACTACACAGCAACATATTTGTCACCAACAAGTGATTCTGGCAGCTCATTTCCCAGACCTCTCCAATAGATCAACAAAGTTTGTGAAGTTTCTGGTATGATTTCAGGAATATTGTCATCCCCTGAGAATAGCCACTCTGTTCTGTTCTAAGTTATATATTCTCGCAGACCAAGTCAACAATCAGTGTATAAACAGCCTCATGAATACACTAATAAAAATGAAACAGATTGACAGAGAATTGCAGCAATAAAAAAGCATCCACAAGTGATGCTATTTCTGGGGTCAGATAAGAAGTAGTTGTAATGAGCTGCTGTTGTAGGGATCTGTTCCCAGGGCTCCTGGTGTCTCATTACTCTGCTTTTCAGCACTGCTGTTGTCACAGTAGTCCCTGAAGAACCTTATGTAAGGAATAAGATGATGGTTCTGCAGTATGTTAAAAAAGAGCATTTAACAGAGAAGTGCTAATGTTCTGGATTAGGGATTCTCACTCCCTTGCTCTGCACTGGCTCATGTAATTGCATGAATCACTTTGATTGCAGAGTACACACTCTCCCGTCAGCTTAGAGGGATTGGAGTGGAATATTACAGAGTCTGCTCAGGAAACACTGCTGGAATAAGAAAAAGCTGCAAACATACCACAAAACTAACAATTTCTAGTTACTCATGAAATTTACTCCTTTGATTTGCAGGCAGATTTTGTTTAGACTTTCGTGCAACATGTGACTGTGTTGGCAAAGTCCAGGGCAGCACAATTCTGAGTGATTCAGCAGGAACTGTGGATTTATGTGATGGGCAGGGACTCAATGCCTTGCTGTAATTTTCAGATATGTCTTTTAAAAAACTGCAGAGTTCTTGCCAAGAAGATACAGGATTGGTTTGGGGAGTTTGCTGGACTTTGAGGAGACATTCTTTCAGCCTTTTTTCTTCCTGCTGATTGCTTTTGGTGGGAAAGAGCTTCTCTCTGCACCCCAAAATGGGTCAGGAGCTATGAGCTGTGGGCAGGGGATCCTCTGGTGGAGCCACACTTTCCCCATGCACACCTGAACCCTACAGAGTGAGGTCATTGTTCATTGAAAGGGAACTTACTGGGCCATGGGGGAAGGAGGTGGGAAGGCTTCCATGGCCATAGAAATCTACCAAAACACAAGAACTGGAGAGAAGTCATTCAGGAGGGCATCCTTGTAGATCTGCTCCCACCACAGACAGGCAATTTATCCCATGCCTCAGTGGGATCTGGTGAGACCAAAGCCAAGCAGGTTTTGTAGGCTCATATTTAATAAACAAACCAGCCCACCTTTCTCCCCTGCCAGGGCCCTCATGGTTTCCTCTGGTCCCTTCCAGTTCTGCCTCCACCACCTCCCCAGGAATCACACAAGTGTCCTCTGTGCCCTCATCATGGAAACCAGTGGGAGCACTACAAATTCTGCTAATCCCTGGCTTGCCACTGTCTCCAAGGGAACCAAGAAGAGGTCACTTGTTCTGTTTTTATTTACTCTACTGGTGCCACGTGGCTTCCTTAGGTTGCCTGCAAGGAGCAGAGTTTTTTCTTCTTAACACACAGTTTCGTTTCTGTTTTGGTTTTGTTGCTTTGCTTTTCCAGTCCTTGGCTGGAATGTGGTGGTGGCCAGCAAGAGGATACAGGGCAGGTTGTGCTCCTGCCCCTATTAGCATATTAGGTCTGGAAAGAATTATCCAAAGAGGCAATGCCCAGGAAAAACAGTCAGTTGTTCTGCAAATTGCTGGAATTTCACCACTAAAATCCCTCATTCTGCACCTCTATTCTGTCCCACTGTCTTCCCAAGGCCTGTGACAGCTGTAGCTGTTCCCCTGTTCATTTGGGGTATGTTTGGTAGGTGTCCTGTATGTGGCAGGGTGTGGGGTGTAAGGGGGGGAAGCAGAGGCAGCTGGGACCACATCTCTGTCCATCCCAGGGATGGGGCATTCCCCCCTGCTGATGTGGGATTGGCAACTTCAGCGCTCTCCTGCCTTCCCTGGTGCTCTGAACTTCGGTCATCCAAGGCAGAAGCAGGGAAGACACACACAGAATCTCGCCCACTTACCCATCTGCCTTGGCTTTCAGCTCCCCCATGAGATTTTTAAATTTTAATTTCTCTCCCATTTTTCTTGTTTCTCACTTTTTCCTCTCATCCCTGTACTTTGCACTGCTTCATCTGTCACTGCCATGGGAAGGTGGGTATTCCCAGCAGAGCCTATCTGAGGTGCCTCCAGGGCCTGGAGTACCACTGAGTTCCTTTTCCTCCTTCTCATCCATATGCAAGATTGCTCAGAAGGGTGAAAATTCCAGTGAAATGGCATGTTAGCAAAAAGCATGCATTAACAACCCTGTGGGGATGGCTGCAAAATGCTTTCCCTCACCAGAGCCACCTCCAACATGGAAACTTCACTTACTACTCCCTTAAGGATGAACTTAGAAAATTGTAATGTCTCTCTAGTGACTTATATTTCTAAGAATCCCAAAGCACTTAGTAAATTACATTCTCCTGACTTCCTTCAGCTGTGACTGGGGTATAACCAGAGCTGGGGTGACAACTGGCAAGTGTTTAACTTCACATACCCTCATTAAAAACGAGCTTTGGCTTGACAAGAGAAAGAACCCCACCCCTGGCTCGGTAGTGGTGTGGTTTGGGGTTTTCTTCCAGGATGCAGAAAATAAAGTGCTAATGAAGAGCTTGGAACTGTTTGGGCTATTCTCAGGAAATATCATGGAATTTTTGGCATCTGCAGAAATCAGCACCTTGGGTTTCTCTTTGTGCTGGATGCAGCTGACAAACAGCTCTCACGAGGGTGAGTCCTGCACACCAAGTGAGGGCACTGCCCGGGGCTGCAGCCCTGAAATCCTTTGAGCGTGGCTTGGCTGGGTCTGAGGAGAGGTGCAGCAGCCCCAGGGCAGGGCAGGGAGAGGAGGCTGCGGGCAGGAGGCAGCAGGGATGCCCCGGCTTTCGAGGGAAGAGGTGACCTACAGCGTCATCTCCTGAAAACGACCTGCTACAAAGCACGAATTAGCCACCTCACCCTCCTACTTCCCACTCTCTTCTTCTGCCAGCTCGCTTTTCAAGAGCCACTAGTGCAAAGGGCAGCTAATTATTCCAGGAATTCAAATTGGTTCCTTTTATGGCCAAGATCAAACGAAAGCAAACCCCCAGCAATGCGGGCTGGCGTTGGCTGCCTGCCTCAGCCGCCAGCCCGCTGCTGGGAAGATGAGTCTCATCCTCCCAACAGCTCATTATCTGGGCAGAAGTTGCCAGAACACAGATGGGGAGGAATGGAGGCACAGGAGGACAAGGATGGCACCAAGCTTAGGGGAAGGGAGCAGCAAAAGGAGGGTGGTTAAAGTGTGACAGGTGAAAGGTGTGACAGAGGTTGTCAGTGCTCCACCATGCAGCCCAGCAGCAGCTCTGCCGTCTCAAAACCGCTTTACTGGGTGCTGGTATTGTCTTAATTCCAGTTCCTGGGTGACTTTGGGGCATGGCAGGGGGGTTTGGGCCATGCACATCCAGGTGGGCTCATCTCTCCCCACTACAGACCTGTCCCATTAGCCAATGTCCCCATGCTGAGGATGGGGACCTGCACCACCTCTTTCGCTGCCCAGGTTCCCAAAAATGGTATTTTCCTGTTCTACCAACTACACCAAAAGAGCATGGCCAGCTCAGGGACACGTGGCAGTGGCATTTTCCATTCCCCCCAGAGCCAACATCTCCTGTTGCCTTCCCCAGTGACCAGGGTGCCACCAAAACAGCTTTGCCTGAGGACAGCACAGTTGTGGGGAATGGCTAAATAAGACCATAGCATTGTTTCTTGTTGCCTTGACAATACACTGAAGCTCAAGAGATCCATTTTAACCCTGTGCTGGGGTAATAGCAGCTGATGAAACCCTGCTGGAAGCACAGCAAGCAACTAGACTCACAAAACCAAGTTTTTACACGTGTGTAGGATCATCAGGATGAGTGGGGTTTTGCCTCTGGAGAAGGACTGGCTCTTTGCCTGGGAAGAGTCTCTAGTCTCTCTCTCTGAAGGCTGAATTTTCAAGTACTATATAGCAAATCCCTTCCCAGTACTATTTTGAAAACACAAAAATAATCCCAAATGTCCAAAACACTTATGTTCTTTAGCTAGAGCCTCCTGCAAAACCTGCTGAGTCTGAAGATGACCTGCAGCCAACATCCATGGGTTTAGTGGGGTTTAACCACCAGGCTGTTGCTCACAGAGGAATAGAATTCCTATTTTCCAGAGCACTGTTTCTTTTACGTTGCTATTAATTTCAATCATGGCACATCTAATTTAGGAATTCCTCAGTGACCAATACACTTCAGTGCCATGACAGGAGCATGCAGCAGTGAGAAAAGTTAAATGTGGCTGCCTAAGCTCAGTCCATTACTTGGTCTCTGGGGAGCAGCACCATCTCCTAAAGCGACTCCTCCCTTCATCACTCCATGTAGGAGCTCCATGAATAAATAAGAAATAGGCTTCCTTGTGAGGGCCATTGCCCAGCCAGGACTATCCTGCAGTGCTGAGGTTCAGGAGTCCCTTTCTGAGAAGCATTGAGCCATCTGCTCGAGGTGCCACAGTGTGTGGTTGCTTGAACAACTGACTGTATTCAGACCTGTTGGAAGCATCACGGGCGGAACAGGCAGGTACTGCTCCAGCTCTTTCTAAATCCAGCTCTTTCTAAACCCAGTTTCTCAACTTCCTGCAGCAAGACAGAGCAATCACACTCCAGATGATGAAATATTTCCTTCAGTTTACCCTAAATTCCAGCGAGTGATGTAACCAGCCATCCTTTAGTTTTGCATCACCTAACACAGTAAAGAGGGTGAACAAATCAATTCTCAGCGGACCACTTTGGTATTTAAATCTCCCAATAAAAGCTTTTCTGTTTTACCTGTTCAGATCCCTTTCACATCTGCCATCAGGGTGTCCTTACGTGCTTCATCCTGCCAAGGTTAATAATCAGAGCTGGGATGGTTCCAGCTCATTTCATCGTCTTGTCTGAGATGACATTTTAAGCAGCAAGTGCTTTGTGTCTGACTGGCGTAAAGTCAAGTGCCTTACCTCTCATAGCCAGTGCTGATAGTGCTCAGTTAGGAGTCTGCTAAATGGCTGGTTTCTGTAATTACACTAATTGCCTAGGAGAAAAGACAGAGGAGTGTATCTTTCATTGAAAAAAACCACATAACTGTTAGTCTACGCTGACCTTTTCCTGCTGATTCCTTCTCCTCTGTGAATGAACACTATTAGCTGAAACTTCCCTGTGTTTGCTCCTTGTTCTACACCTCCTGGATACAGCTTGGGGTGACATGGCCAGAAACCTGCATGGGTACAATTTTCATGGACGTGGATTTTGCTTCTTCTGAACAGCATACACAGGATATTCTGTTGAAAATAAAGTGAAATGGAGCAATATTCAACCATGCACGTAATTTTCTCCAACCAAATAGTCCTGCTTGCTTAATATTAAACACATGGTGAGGGGAAAATAAAGGAAAGTGTGTGGTTTCAACAAATCAGGAACTTAAAGAAATCCCTCTGTACATTATCAGCTTTATCAGAATCTTAAACAACTTCCTCCACCAGCAAAGCTGCCCGGAATGTGGATGGAAGAGCAAACTTTGCCACAGACAAATCCTAACTAACCAGCAGCACCGAGGAACTAACTCCTCACCTCCTGGGACCTGTGGCTTTCCTTTGGCCTGGGAATGGCTACAGTTGTTTATGCTTCTTCCTCTAATCCAACATAAGCTGGAGAAGCTCTTGATGTTTCCATGTGCAAGGACAGATCCATCCTGACTGTCTCAGAGGCAGGACAGAGCGATCCCCCTGCACCAGAAACACAGCTCCCTTCGCCTTGGCATCCCCACTGCAGCTCCCAGCACACTGGGAGTTCCTGACCCTGGCTGGTATCCACCACTCCACTCTCTGCTGCTCCCTGACAGCTCTCATTTAGACAGCTGGAGCCCCACAGATTTCCCTCAGATCCACAGGCCATCAGGAGACCCCTACATAGGCTGCAGCAGGCAAAAGCCCTGGGTGCAGTGCAGGGAAGCCTTTGAAGCTGACATCACTTGGGTTGGAGGTGTTTTGAACTGTGGAGAGGAAGCTTTATAAAAAGAAAAGGCTTTTATTCTGACAGTCAAGCTTAAGCCTGCCATGACTGTATGTAAAGTGCAAACTCGGAACTTAAAGAGGGAAAAATAAAAAGGGCTGGATTCAGCGGACAGTCGGGTTTGACTCCAGCTCAGCTGTCAGAGGAATAAAGCCTTTGAAAAAGAACAAACCAAATCCTCAGCTCTTTTCTCCAGCATCAGCCCTGACTGTTGCAGCTTCAAAGGCTGGGCCACGCCATGGAGGTCCCACAGGGAGAGCAGGGCCGCCCCCGCAGCTGCTCGAGCCCTTTGCATGCCAGGCCACACCACGGCTCTTTGCTCAACACCCTGGGTCCCCCAGGCTGGGCCAGCTTCCCTGCTCAGCTCCTGCCCACCCACACCTCCAAAGGAAGGGGGGCTCACTCCCTGCCTCTGGTGTTTGTTCACTTTGGGGTTACTCTCATGGCAGCACCGAGTTTGGGTCAGTGCCGCCTCCCAGATTCTCCTTTAGGAAATGAGTAATTACCATCCCTGCTTTGTACCTCCAGCATCTGCTCCTACACCTCCAGACCTGTGCTGGTGCTCCAGGCACGGGGGTGACCTCAGTGTTAGAGCTCCCTGGTGATCCAAAGGCAAAAGTCTGCTCACAAAATCTGCACGCAGAGACAGCAAACCCAAAAGGCAGAGCTGGGTGTCAAGGCAGAAGCTAAAGCAGCTCATAATCACTGGGGTTGTATTTGCCTTTCCAAAGGGCATAACATTTTATGTGATTCATTAAGATTAGAGCCCTGAGTGTATTCATCAGGGCCTTGTTGGTGTGGAAATTAATCATTTTAGGGCGCATGGCTGACTTTGATGGTGGCTCCCGTGAGGCTGCACAGGCTGGCCCTGGGTGCAGTGAAGGTGCTCGTGCTCAGCACAGCCTGGCCAGCTCCAGCCTGGAGCAGGGCTGGCTCCAGGGCTGCTGAGACAGCCAAGGGCTCTGGAATCCTGACCACTAGCTCGGCTTGCTGGGGCAGGAGGAGGGACAGCAGCCATCCTGGAGCTACACAGCACTCTCTGGCACAGCACCAGGAATGAGCAATCCCGAGGCATTTGTGTGCTCCCACCTTGGCCTTGTGGGGTTTTAATAGTGGCCAAACCAGTTAAATTAAAGGAAGAGCATTGAACCACTGCTACTGCTGCTATATTCTCCCACTCTGGTATTTGTGGCTTCCATTCCCATGGCCAGTGGTCCTCCACTGAGGGTAGCAAGTGGGGTGGTCTGGCTGGATGAGTGGCAGGCATCAGGTATGGAGGGTGCTGGTCCTTCTGCAGGTGGGACTGCAGCAGGAATACCTGATCCTTTGGGATTGGGTCACATACAGGCAGGAGCAGGGGCTGGGCTGTGGGATGCTGCACACTGGGTGTGGTACGTGCACATCTCTGCACCTCCAACCAAATACAGCCCCTTCCTGATGTGGTATTTAGTCATAACTGAGAGAAATTAATCCACATTTTCAGCCCTCTGGATATTAAAAAAAAAAATAAAAATCTGAAATGGGTAATTCAATGTTGCTATATGATAAATTCATGGATTTATTACTCTTACAGTTCTGCATAGCTGCAAAATCTGTGAGTTATTACAGCTTTACAACATCCTGACCCTTCAAATGTTTGTATTTCCCGTTGCATCCTTAGCAGGGATAAGAGATAACTGCACTTGTCTGCAAAACGCCCTGGGTAAGACAAGATCATCAGGAAAATGGCAAAAAGTAAGATGCATGTTCCGTGTTGCACTGACTTTCCTGTCACTTCTGCTCAGTTTATTAGCAGAAAACATACTTCTGCTGCACTCCTGCCTTCAGATTCAATCTACCGCAGGAGCTGCACAGCCAGGAAGGTTTTTTTTTCCCTTTTCACTTTGCGATGCGATACTGATCACCATGAGAAAAGCCTCTCGTCTTTGTCGGCTCGTTGGCAGCAGCGATCCTGCCCGGTGACGCAGGGACAGAGAATTGCTGCGTGTTCCCCGTCTCCAGCCTGAGCTAATCCATTAGCTGACCGAGCATCCATGGGACGAGTTTCTTTTGGCATGAAGCAATTCTCTGGCAAGTTCCCTCGCAGACTTTCCACAAACACATTCCTGACGTCAGGAGGCAACGCCAAAGACCTTCACAAAGGTGCTTTAGCTTTGTTCTTCCCCGCTCAAATTGAGCTTTCCTACAAACTTCAGTACTATTTTTTTGACCAAAACCATCCCACCTTGGTTTTCCTGGCACAACCATCTCCCTCCAACACTAAATCTCATTATGAGTTGAAAAGAATGACGGAAACCACGAGGCTGTAAAAGGAGGAAGTGCTAAGGTTGTTGCTTCTGTTTCCAGAGCATGAAATAAGGTATTGAATAATGAGTTTTTTCTTTCAGTGCTTGAGCTCTGTGGGGATATTGCTACAGCTAATTCCTAGTCATGTATTTAACAAACTTACAAGCAAGGTCACTTGGTCACATGTCAGGTATGGGAACCCCTTGAGTCCTTTGGGCAAAGAGAATTAGAAGGAAAAAAGCACAAGAGCTCTGAGTTCATCAGAAACCCAGACAGAAAGAGCCTGTGGAATAAATGCTGTAATCCCTCCTCTCTCAGGGATGGAGTGGATGTCTGACCCAGGGCACTGCTGGCCTAACAGCATTACCTTGGGGACATTTTGGGCTCGGTTGCCCAGAGATTGCATGTGGTCTGCCAAAAAAACTGTTTCTCTCCAAGCTCAAATGGTCATCCACAAACTCCCCTTAGGAGGAAATAATAACCACAAACTTTCTCAGCTTGGCACCACAGGGCTGGCCACATTACGAGTGAACTTTTCCCATTCATGCTTGGATTTCACCACACGAAGAAGAAAGAGAAGAAACACTGCAAAGAGAGGGAGGCTGGAAAGAAAGAGCAAAGCAAAGTAACAGTCATGATAAACAATGATTCAGGAGATCCTTCCCAAAAGTAACACAAGCAGCTCACTTAACATCCTACGTCAGAAATGGTGATTCCATGTCTGGTATTCAGGAATAAGGATCATTAACTATTAATAACATTTGCAAATATCAAACATTTCCCTGCTGCTGCATGGGTAAGTGAATTAACAGTCTGTCATTACATTTCTTAGAGTCACAGAAAGGCTGGGGTTGAAAGGGGCCTCTAAGATCATCTAGCTCCAACCCTCATCTTAACTCTATTTATTATGAAGCATTTTGAAAGCACTTTATCAGACTCATACCATGACACAAACACTCCTTCTGGAAGCTGACAGTACCAAAGACAAAGCTGGCAAAATCAGGAAAACTGTTAAAGCTCTTTGTGTCCTGGAAGGGTCCCCATTCCACCTCCAGCTGCAGCTGGGTGGCTGGCACTGGCTCCTGTACCCCAGCATGTGATAGGATTTGATGAATAACAGCAAAATTAATGTTGCTATTCCCCAATTCCCTCATTTCAGCCCTGAGAAGGATGAATGCTGTCAGGGATGTGCTGGGATGTGCAGCAGGGTGGATGTAAACCTCCCTCAGTTTGCACCTACTTGCCTGCCAGGAGCAGGATGGGGAGCAGAGCTTGGAAAGAGGCAGGAACTCTGAATGTTTTTATTTTGCTGTTTAAATGTTTTTTCTTTCCTTTAACTTTACAGCCTTGAGTCCATTACTCACTCCATGTCTGAAATTGAAATTATGGGAAAAAAAATCTTCAGTGCGTTTACTTGGATTCATTATCTGTCAAGTGGCATAGAAGGAATAAATTGGGGAGGAAATATTAAAACCATTCTTCTGATATGAGTCACAGGAGTAAGCTATCAGAAGCCATGTCAAAGGCACTGCAGTTGGCAAGAAACATATAGCATCTTTATGATTCTTCCTTTCATAAAATCCAAACCATAAACAACAGAAACAAGGGAAGGCAGGCAATATAATTTCATTAGAGCAAACGTGACATAAATTTAATAATAAATATTAGCTGTTATCTAGGAAAATATGAAAAGCCATTTTCAAAATCATTAGCTCTAATCACAAATGAATTTTGCAGCTTCTTTTCCATTTTGTACCTCTGTAATGAACTCTGATAAATTCAAGGGACTACATGTTAAATAAAGAGATAGAAGGGTCCAATTTGCTGCTTCATTAAACCGGCTTATTTCTGGAACGTCTTGCGTGTTGCTCTGAATTTCCCATCTCTGAAAGGTGGAGACAATGAACTATCTGTCTCTAATGTAGTGTGGCACACAATTAGGGATTCAAAAGGATGTGAATCTCTTCCCATCAGAGATACATGCAGCGATTATTATTTTATTACCAAATACTGTCAGCGTTACGGATTTCCAACAGCTACCCTGACACCTGACGCGCATGTTAAATTCGCACAAAGCCTTGCAAGAAAAAGTCAGATGGAGCATATTTATGCCACATTATTCCTTCTTACATAAGTCTCCAGTAAGCCTGGAATGGTTAAACATTCCTGGAGTGAAGGTTTGCAGCTGGACAGGATATATAGAGGATGACCTGCCTGTTTGGGTGTATTTTTAACATGGTGATACAGCACAAGCTCGAGTTTACAAACTCTGCTTGTGAATCTACAGAGCGTTTAAGAGCTTATCTGAAACTCTCTCTGCTCAGGGAATTTCCACATGTGGATCTGAGACACTGGCCTGCTTGGGGATGAATTCTACTAAAGTTCTCTCAGCTGCAGCTGGAAGTTTCTTTTCAAAACACACATTAACACAAAAATTCTGTAGCCTCCACTTGACTCGAGCCAAGTGGATTTGCAGGAGGAAGGTGTTTGAAGCAGTCCTGGGAGCATAAAAAGACTCAAAAAGGCTTTGACCTCACACAGAAACACAGATGTCTCCTTAGATGCAGTATCAGCTTGGGATTTTCCTCCATAACCAGAATATATGCAGCTATCCACAGGGGAGCCTCTCCTGGTAATCTGAACAGTGGAAGGAAATGATTGAGGCATTTAGGGTTGTGTTTGCCTTCACATGTGTACACCCATGGCACAGTCAGGATTACCACTTATGTACCACAGGTCTGCAAAATTTCCAACCACTGAACAGCCTCTTCCCTGGATTTCATTCTCCTCTTATTGTCTTTCTCAGCACAAGATGATGGGGCTTGGATCAACCTGGTCTAGTGGAAGATGTCCCTGCCCATGGTAAGGGAGGTGGAATTAGAGGAGCTTTAAGGTCCCTTCCAACCCAAACCATTCTATGTTTCTGTGATTCTTATGAAAAACAAACTTCCCAGCAACTTGCAAGACCCAAATTGCCGTGCCAGAACAAAGCAAAGCAAGAGCTGTAATATACTTTATAACTATAGGGAGGAAAAAGGAAAGAAAGAAACTCCCCAAAACATTGGACTTGAAAATTCAAACTCTCAAGTCAGAACATTCAAAATCACGGTTCCCGCAGCACCCATAACTCACCTCCTGCACATATGTCNCCTGCCTGTTTGGGTGTATTTTTAACATGGTGATACAGCACAAGCTCGAGTTTACAAACTCTGCTTGTGAATCTACAGAGCGTTTAAGAGCTTATCTGAAACTCTCTCTGCTCAGGGAATTTCCACATGTGGATCTGAGACACTGGCCTGCTTGGGGATGAATTCTACTAAAGTTCTCTCAGCTGCAGCTGGAAGTTTCTTTTCAAAACACACATTAACACAAAAATTCTGTAGCCTCCACTTGACTCGAGCCAAGTGGATTTGCAGGAGGAAGGTGTTTGAAGCAGTCCTGGGAGCATAAAAAGACTCAAAAAGGCTTTGACCTCACACAGAAACACAGATGTCTCCTTAGATGCAGTATCAGCTTGGGATTTTCCTCCATAACCAGAATATATGCAGCTATCCACAGGGGAGCCTCTCCTGGTAATCTGAACAGTGGAAGGAAATGATTGAGGCATGTAGGGTTGTGTGTGCCTTCACATGTGTACACCCATGGCACAGTCAGGATTACCACTTATGTACCACAGGTCTGCAAAATTTCCAACCACTGAACAGCCTCTTCCCTGGATTTCATTCTCCTCTTATTGTCTTTCTCAGCACAAGATGATGGGGCTTGGATCAACCTGGTCTAGTGGAAGATGTCCCTGCCCATGGTAAGGGAGGTGGAATTAGAGGAGCTTTAAGGTCCCTTCCAACCCAAACCATTCTATGTTTCTGTGATTCTTATGAAAAACAAACTTCCCAGCAACTTGCAAGACCCAAATTGCCGTGCCAGAACAAAGCAAAGCAAGAGCTGTAATATACTTTATAACTATAGGGAGGAAAAAGGAAAGAAAGAAACTCCCCAAAACATTGGACTTGAAAATTCAAACTCTCAAGTCAGAACATTCAAAATCACGGTTCCCGCAGCACCCATAACTCACCTCCTGCACATATGTCACACAAGCTACTGGGTATGAGGTTATATTTATGTCTTGCTCCTTCTCTGCCAGGAACAGAGTTATGGCTGCTGGGGGAGCTATAAGTTTGATTTCCCTGACTCATATGTATTGAATCTTCAAGAAAGGAAAAAAACTCAACCTGCTTGTTTGGATGGTAGCAAATGTGTCTCTCTCTATTTGACTTTATTTTCACTTCCTTTTCTGTTCCTCTGCCCCTTCACAGCCAGTTAAAACTGTGGACTTTACCCAGTGAAGAGGAATAGCTGTTAAAAAGAAGCAACCTGTGCCTTCTTTAGGAAAAATTCTTCACTGAAAGTCACTGGAACAGGTTGCCCAGGGTGGAGTCACTGTCCCTGGAGGGATGTAAAAGATGTGCAGATGTGACACTGAGGGATGTGGTTTAGTGATAACACGGCACTGCTGGGGTAATAATTGGACTCAATGATCCTGGGGGTCTTTTCCAACCTGAAGGATTCTATGATTCTTTGGAAGAGGCAACATCTTCCCATGCAGTTCCAGCCCTTACAGGGCCGTGTTGGAGAGGCTGCATTAAAAACACTGAAACCTTCTAAGTAAGTTCTCATTGCTAAACTATTGCTTGCAGCAACCTCTTAAAATAAACTCTAACGCTTTCTTGTGGGTGACTTGCAACAATGTCTAACCTATCCCTGTCTGGAACTGTTTGCCACATCAATTCAAAGTTCATCAAAATGCAATCAGAGCAACCCAGAGCCCCTATTTCAGAGCCATTTACCAGCACTCATTGCACTGTGGCATTGAGAGGTGAGGAACACTTCATTTTCCTCTTCTGTCTGCAGTGGCAGTAGCTGTTAAGTGACCTTTTTGCTGGAAATAGTCTTTGGGAGATTGGCACATACTTTCAAAGACAATTTCAAACAGAATTTCTCCTCTTTCTCTGCTGAAAGTTATGAAGTAACACCTGTTGCAGTGGCTCAGAGGTGATTACAGGGAAAGGTCTTTGCAAAGGCTGTGGGATGGTTCCCAATGACTTCAATAACCCTTGGACTGAGTTCTAAATCCTGGAAGCCTGTTTGACTTCCTGGCTGCCTCCTCCACATTCCCAAATTCCTGCTGACACCCACCACAGGCAGTCAGTCCCTGTGTCCAGGCACTGGTCACAGCTAACTGGGACAGAGGGAGAAATAAGCAACACTAACACAACCAATACTCAGCATTTTGATGCTCAGCAGAGCACTGCAAAGCTCCTCATTCCCTTTGGTCATTTATTTACAAAAGGAATTAAAAGAAAAGGGAATCAACCTGGATCCTGCTGCTGTGTCTCTATGCTGTGATACTTTCTTGTGGAAGCCCTACCGATTAAAAAATGCTTTTGATTTGATTTCCTGGAACATTCTGTTGTTTTCAACTCCAGTATGGGTTTATTTCAGACATATTTCCGAGGCTTTCAACGAACAGAGATGTAAGGAAATATATTGCATTTGGGAAAACCATACAAATGGCAAATGTCTTTTCAAATAAGTTATAATGATATTTCAAGGGCAGTTTAGACCTATTCAAATTGCATATTCTCATTACCATTCTTAGCAACAGACGTAAGTCCTTCAATCTCCATGTAGTTTTGTTGCTCTCTCTCCACGATTTTCAATTTCCTTTCAACTATTCAGCTGATTTATTATTTCCCTCCTGTATTTTAAATGCATTGTAACCCCATACATTTGTTTCACTCTCTCAGCTTCAATACTCAAGGTCGTTAAAACCCCCAGAATATCCTTTGCTTATACCACAACTTTAAATGTGCTCTTTCTTGTCCAGTGGCTTGTTACATAATTACCAGTGGCGATACCATCCTGTTTTTATATTTTTATGATTAAAGAGATAAAAATGAACTCAACTGAATAAAATGTAGGAAGCAACTTGCAATATCTGTGGCAATTCTGCTGCTGCCCCAGTTGCAGAGGTGACAGAGAGATGCAGAATTAATCTTTCTTGGTGCATTGCTTGAAAGTTAACTGAGAAGAAATAAATTATATAGTATTAACATCTGACCCTTCTGATTAAGTGCTGCTTAAACATGCAACAAATTTTAAATCGATTGCATTGTGAGAGAGGCAAAGTGCACACCAGCTCAGACAGTCCAAATCTGCCTTAAAGATGAAGATATCCTGCCAGCCATGTCCCAAGATCATACCTCAATGCCTCTGGAGGTAACGCTTGGTCGGACACCATCCCTTTGGCCCTGTGCCTGGCTGGGAGATGCTGACCCTCTACATACCAAGGCAGCCCACAGGGACCCCCACAGGTCCCCAGCATGCCAGGACAAAGCCCTGGGCAATTTTGTTTAAAAATGCAAATCTATGGCTCAAGCCAAACCTCCAAACCTGCCAGTGGAAGCAAAGAAGCTCGTGTGAGCAGCTCCCTGGAAATACACAGTGTGTGGGAATTCAGCTTGCCAGCTGTGCTGATGGAGGTCAGGGAGGGTTGAGGAAGGTCGAGGGAAGGTCTGTGTGAGTGGAGCTGAGTGCAGGGGGCAGCAGGACGTGTCTGCAGGGAGCTCAGGCCGAGGGAGCCGCCAGGTGCTGCCGCTGCGGCCAAAGGGCTGCGCTGACGGAGCGCGGGCTGACGGCTGTGCCCGCTGCCATATGGGACTGTCAACACCACTCACAGAGCAGCAGCACGGAGCTGCAGGGCTGCAAGGGACCCGTGGAGCCCAGGCAGCCAGGGCCCTGCCCCAGAGCAGCATCAGGCCCTGGCAGACCCTCCCTGACAGCTGATTTCTAACAGATTGCTCCTGCCTCCTCTCCAGATCTAGATCACCCATTCAACATGCCCTGCCTCCATCACCACAGGACTTTCTGACTGCTCATCCACATCCTCCCAGCCACCCGCTCCTGCCAGCCCTTTGCCAGCTCCACACCAAGCCTGAGGAGCACCAGCTCCTCTCAGAGAAATCTTGATGTAGGCACACAGGGAAACAATGATGCAGAACACTGCCGTTGTGGTTTTTATCTCTGTGTTCCTTAGTAACCCATTTTGAGTGCTGGAAAAAACAGCACAATGTCTGAGCCCCTAAACTGCTGAAGAGAGCAATGCAAAGACTACAGAAAAGGGGCATTAGAACCAACCAAGTCGATGGCCAGATTGCCCCAAGGGCTCTTTGGAGCTCCTCACTTCAGGCATGACTTTTCTACTCCCAGCCCCTTTGCTCCAGGAGTAAATCCAGCGATGGAAAAAGAGGGGACAGTGCCCTTCTGGAGCTGTCCTCAGTGAGGCTGAGATCACTGCCATTTGCTCCACTGCTGGCTGCAGGAGGTGTGAGCGTGGGACGTGCCAGCCTCCCGTGGCGTGTTTACCGGGTGGATGAACCCAGGAGCTCAGACAAGACAGGAAAGGATCTGCTTTCAGTCCCACTAACCCAGGCCCTCCCCTTGAATCACAGGCTTGGCTTAAAAACAGAAGGTTTATGTAAACCTATAGCTTGCTTTCAATTTGAAGCTGCAATTCCTTCTTCTCTACTAAAAGGTTATGGTTTTTTTTTCCATGTGACTGCCAGATTTGGGACCTGCCTGGTGCAGGCACAGCCAGTGCTTGGAGCTGGGGTGGGCACAATTAAGTCAAACCTGTCGCTGGTAGAAATCCCCATCCCGTGCTCCTGTGGGTCTCCTGTGGGTCTCCTGTGGGTCTCCTGTGGCTGTGGTGTTTCTCTGGGCAGGCACAGTCCCGCACACCGGAGGAGATTCCCGATGCCGCCCACAGCCGCAGCCCCTGGGAGCCGCGGCTGGAGGGGAGCCGGGGGTTGAGGGGCAGCTTCTTCAAAGCCCGTGTTCAACTTATGAAAACAAACGAAAGGAAGAGAAACCCTCTGCTGTTACTCACTCCCGGGGCAGCCGCGGGAGTGTTGGTTCACACGACCTCAGGGAGCGCGGCCGGAGCATCCCGGCAGGCGCGGCCGGGGCTGCGGGCTCTGAGTCACACCTGCGGCGGGGGGACCGCTCTGTCCCCGGGGCTCCGCAGTGTCCCCGGGCTCTGCAGTGTCCCCGGGGCTCTGCAGTGTCCCCGGGGCTCCGCAGTGTCCCCGGGCTCTGCAGTGTCCCCGGGCTCCGCTGTGTCCC
>VZRX01004477.1:90457-101530 GCA_013398075.1 Notiomystis cincta | reverse complement strand
GGCTCCGCTGTGTCCCCGGGCTCCGCAGTGTCCCTGGGCTCCGCAGTGTCCCGGGGCTCCGCTGTGTCCCCGGGGCTCCGCAGTGTCCCTGGGCTCCGCAGTGTCCCCGGGGCTCCCTGCACCCAGCGCCACCGTCCCGTGGCGGTGCCCGCCATCTGCATCACTGGCAGCCGCCTAAGCCGTGCTGGCTCCCAGCCCATCCAGGCACCGAGCATGGAGCGAGCCTTGGCCAGCCTGACATTCTCCTCTACGGAGTCACAGCAAGTTCTCCAGCAAGGTGCCAGCTTTCCCCCCACGAGCAGAACCTGCTTTACCACTGCCGTGGCTCTTGCTCCACCTCCAGCAGCACAATGCCACCTTCCATTGCTGCTCGCTGTTCCAGGGTCTTTTTACACATTTTATCTGTACAAAATAGACTTTGCTTCGCTTTTGCTGGGAGTTGCAGTAAAATACACAGACTTCATTTGCTCATTCAGCTGGGGCTGGCAGGAGAAGCGCCCAAAGCTGTCCCTGGACCAAGTACCTCAAATCCTTCACTCTTCCAGGTCTGGATTTCCTGGGAGAGGCTACAGCTTCACTGCTGAGAGAGCGATGACGGCAGCAGAGCCCCAGCTTCCCTGCCTGACACCTCTCACCCTTCCCTCGTGGGGTGGTTTTAAAAGGAGAGTTTAAGTGAACTATATAGTAAGAAACCAAAAGAAAACAACCCCAAACCTGGCATACAAACACACAACCTCCCTCACATCACCCTTCTACAAAAGAAAGCAAATTTTGCACAAGTCACTCATTCCCATCAGAGAAAAGGAATGGTGCATCTGCTCTCCAGGCACGACCCCTTCAAGCTGGCGCTGCCGTCCTCAGGGATCTGCTGATTTCACATTCCCTAACAAGGGCTGCAGACCCACACTGCTGCCTTGCTCTGTGTTATCACAACCATTAAAACACTCATTAGAGAAGTGCTCCGCTTGCTCTTTGGCCTTTGGAGCTCATTTGAGTCACTGAGTAGCTGGTCAGGCTCTTGGAAGATTATTCTTAAGAAAATAACATCTGATGATAAATTTACAGCTCCGGCAACAGCATATTAAGTGCATTTTACTCCAGCTAGGCCCGTGTCACAAGTTGTCAGTACAGATTGGTGAGAAACGGGTATGAAATATTCATGAGGTTATCAATGGGACTGAGATGTGTGGTTAATGATGTTGCTGAGCAGTTCCTCCGGCTCTGGAGCGCGGTGCCCACCGGCTCGTTAGCGTGGCTCTGATTTGCTGGTGCCTTTGTGGCACTGTTTGCTCTGTACCTCTGACACACCGCCACACTCCTGGACCAACTCCATCTTAATTAGCTCTGCTGCCACTGGAATTAGGCAACATGTTGGAGGAGTCACTTAATTTAACTTCTGACTCTTCCTCAGACAGATGGGACCTCGGTACCGTGCCTGCCTGTTACGTTTGTTTAATCACTCCTTAAAGCACTGTCACAAGATGCTGTTCTGTCTGGGTGCGTCAGAGAAGTGACCTTGGCTTCAGCGCTGCGTTCTGAAAACGAATGCATTTCCTAGAAGGTGTCTGAGCTCTGCCAGGCAAGCTGATTAGCAATTTGGAGCACAGCAGTGAGGTTTCCAGGTAGTGAGGTCCCGCTGGCTTGTGCAGCTCGTACCCCAAATTAGGACCTGCTTTGGAATGCTCATCCCATCCCACCCCAGTGCCCACCGCTGACCCCAGTGCTGGGGTTGGGGTCTGTGGTGGTCTGTGCTGTCCATGAGTGCTCACTGCAGCACTGGCTGGACACTTTCTAGTCCCTACACAGAGCCCTGCTGGCAGGTTTTGCATGAATAAGTACAACAAGTGCCAACAGGAACCCTTCATGCAGCCCTGGCTGTGCTAAGCTTGCTTGGGAGACCACCAGCCTATGGCTGATCTCTGACACCCCAAAGACAGACAGTCAGTGCCCTCTGTGGCCCATTCCAGCTAGGAGCTGTTACAGAGGGAGAGGCTGCACTGTGCTCACACCACGACTGCATGTGAGAGGGGCTGCAGTATCACCCTCCTAAAGCTGGCTGCAGTGTCCTACAGACTGCAGGACAGCTGGAAGAAGCCCAAATGCTACAGGATGGGACATTCTGGAGTATTTCAGCCCAAATTCTGGATGGGAAAACTTTAAGACATTTCTGCAAACATTAGCAAAGCTGGAAGTGGGGCTGGGATGAGGCTGTTTGGTACCTGGAGGTGACTGTGCTGCAGACCTGGCCCTGTCACACTTCAGTACCACCAGCCAGGGCCTTTGCCTGCTGCAGGAGTGTTCCTCTACCCACCACAGGAACAGCACCTGCTGAGGATCCTCTCACCCAGCCCTTGCTTTAGTCTGAGTCCAGAGCCACAAAGAGATGGCACAGTTCCAGTCATACCCCTGTATTTGGGTGCAGGAGCAGATCTGAAAACCTGAACTGATGCTTTGTCAAGAGACTTTTCAGAGACTTGCCCATCTACTCAACTTTATGTGAAGCTGTGAGCAGAAAGTGCTCTTAGTTTCCAGGGTTTAAAAAAAAAAGGTTCACATTGCTTCCTCCCTGGAGGTTTGCTTTCAAGTTTCAGCTTCAAACAAGCCCAGATTTCAAAGTTCCAGCACACACATTGCTCTGCATGCAGACCACGCAGGTTAAGGATTTCCCTGCAGCTTCCCACGGTGCTCAGCCCCTGCTGCTCCCTGCCTAATGTACTGCACAGCTTAATTGTGACAGAAATAAACCCACATCACTTGCAGGGCCCGAGCTGGTAGGGTGTACATTGTTTGGGGACGTTTTCCTCATGTCCCTCAAGATGTTCTGTCAGACACCAACAACACTGTTGTTCTTTTCTGAAGTGAGAGCATCTTTCTGGTAGGACCATATATTGCAGCTTTCCTGAAACTCACAGCAAGGAGCAACAAAAAAGTGCTTCCACCACACCTCATCCTACCACACAGGTTTACTTTAGTGCCAACACTGGGGCTGATTTAATTCCATAACTCTAACTTCTAAAGGCAGGCTTAATCTGCCGTCCTGCGGCCTCTCTGTTGCAAGTCATCTTCCCTTATTCCAAGCAATTTAGTCCCTGATGCAGCAAGGCACTTAAGTCCGTGCTTAAGTGTCATCTAATTCAATGCATGGGCTTTAGCTCTTGCAGAGCCAGAGTTACAGCACTGTAAAATCCCCTCCTGCCATGAGGAGGGGGCTCAGGGTGATGTGGTGTCCCCTCCGTGGGGCACAGGATGTCTCTGGGTCATGATCCTGCTGACCTGGAGCTGCCCTGCTGAGCAGTCTGGTTTTGTGGGGAATTAGGAGGAATGATGGCTCCTACTGCAGCACTCTGGGATGAGTTTATCAAACTGAAGTGGGTTTGGAGGCCACGCTCCCAGCCCTTGCTCCGTGGTTTTTTCACAATGAACATTATTCACACAGAAATAGCCATGGTTTGGCATTCATTCCCTAAGATCTCCTGCTGTTCCTGAGGTGATCCCTGAGTGTTGCCCCTCCCTGTGAAGCAAGACCAGAGTGACTATCCACAGTCCCCACCACTCACCTTCCATGGCTCCAGGAGCACTGTTGGCATTCCTGTGCCAACTGCCTGCTCTCCAAAGGGAAGGAGCAGCCATCCCCTGCACAATAGTGCACAAATAAGGACATGATTAAACCATACTGGATGCTGAGAGGCAAACTACTGCACTATGATGTTCAAAAAGCCAGAATAATGTGATGGTTATAAAGACAGACAGCTCAGGCAAAGCTTGCCTAGAGCACAGAATGATTGTCAGGATGGGCAAAAATGTAGAAAATCATGTGAGTGTGTAAGCTGCCAAAGCCAATTAATCCAAAGAACATTTTGCAACCATTAGGCTTCTATTACTGTGCATGCATTGTAATTACTATGGGTCTGCACAGATATGATTGCAGATCTTTAATGATACTGAGGTTCTATTTGAACGTTAATTATTTTCTTTTAATTTGTTTGTGCTTAATTGTTGCAGCACCTAAAGCTGGAAAAAGTGACTTATTTTTTAATTTGTCGTTTCGAGTGCTGCTGTACCCAGATCATCCTAGCAACCAAGGAGAGGAGTCTGGAAGGGCTGCTCAGAAGGAAGAGATGCTGTGGTGTTTCCCTGTCTTGTGCTGCTTTACAGGCAACTCATGCTGTTAATATCAGAGCCTGGAAAATAGCAGGAACATGGTGATCAAGGAGACTTCTACTGATAAAAAGGAACAGAGAGCACTTTTCTAGGCAGATTTGACTGAATCATCGTCCTCGATGTCAGGGTTGAAGCAGCCAGAGAAATAAAGCTGAACCCAAACTTTACAGCCAGGACTGGATCCACATTATGTGGTTGGCTTAAACCAGTTTTGCAACATCCTGGGCTAGAACTATGAGAAATATCATATTGGATAAAACTGAGATTTCAGCTTGGTTGCTTGGGCTTCTCCTCTGCCCTAAGACAAACAATATCAGTTTATGTCACATTTGGCTCTTGGTTGGCAACACTTCCTCCTGTTAAAGAACATAAAATCTATTTTATCAAAGTAAGAACCTGAGAGCATGATATTTCTCATCTTGCTCTATGGCTGACCTGAAGAAGGTGCAACAACTGTTTGCCACTTTTAGGGAAATCAAATTAGTTATGAGTTATTAAATGAATTATTTCAATCCAGTGAATATTCTCTCATATCTTCCATCCATGTGGTTAAAACTACTGTGAAATGCTGCTAGTAGGAAAAAGATTAGGCAGGAAAAAGTAGTTAAATGTATAGCAAAAGAGTTCAGGACACAAACCCCACTGGTTTGCCACCAGTTGAAGCATCTTAAACTTCTGAGTCTCAAGTCTGTAAGCCACTCATTAGATCCCAGTGTCCATGGAGGTGACATCCCTGTGCAGTGCTCACCTTCCTGGACAAGAAATGCTGATCATGCCACTCCTTCAGGAGAGTTGTGCTGGACCAAAAGGACAAAGAATGATAGAATGATGATAGAATGATGATAGAATGGTCTGGGCTGGAAAGGACTTTAAAGATAATTTCCTTCCAACCTCCCCACCATGGGCAGGGACACCTTGCACTAGACATACAAAAGAAATATCTTAATTTTGTGTTTTAAAAAATAAGATAAAACCTAAAAGAATAAATTCAAGATGCATCAGCATAGCTAGTAGAGGCAGTCCTCTTGGGGCATTTGCCTAGCCTGGCCTGGCCTTTTTGAATTCTCAAAGCCTTTAGAGAGATGGATGGCTTTAGATAAGCCATTAATTGCTAATATTTTTCCTTTTTGGGGAGAATGAACTGTAAGTTACACTTTATTTTGTTTCTTCGCCCAGAGGTAATTTTAAGTGTCTGAGTTCTGTAGTTGCACAGGACTCTGGAAAACTGGGACAGAGGAGCCCCACACAGAGGACTCTGCCTTGCCTCTCTGCTGACATTTACCAGCCCCAGTGCTTTATGAGAGGAGCAAAAAGAGAGGCAAGGAGGTGAAGGGAAGACAGTGAGGAAGACACCTGGCCCTAGCAGTGAGCACTGCAAACAGGCAGGGACAGCTCTCCCAGAAAGGAGAGAAACAGCCAGAGAAATCCTCTCCTTGCAGGTCAGAGCACATTGCTGTGTTTGTTTTGCTTCAGAGTCCAACGAGTGGGACTCTGATCTGTCTGCTTCATCTGCACACAGGCAGCTGAAGGTTTTCAGCCTGATACCCAAGTATGAGCAGCTCCTGAGCCAGCATGAGTCAGGGCAGCACCTGGGCTGTTTTTTTAATGTGTCTGCTTTGCTTAGGAATAGCAGAGAGATTTGTGACTGACAAAACTTACAGCACTGTCTCCCACCTCCCTCACAGACCAGCCTTGACCTAGAATCCTTTAAAACAAAGTAAAGCCTGAACTTTTCCCTCCCTCCAGCCCTGACAGCCCAGACTTTGCTACCAATTCCTTTTCCCAGTTCTGTGTAAAACCTGCAAAAATATTACAGGCACAAGCACAAAACCTCTGCCCTGCACAGCCCATGCCCACCTTGTTATGGGTATTTACAGCCCAACCCATTCCCCAGCCATACAGCTCACCCTGGAGCTCAGTCCCTGAGCAATACATCCTCCTGACTAATAGAAACAATCACTCTAGATGAAGGCTCTCAGGTATTTAAACAAGTTAAAAGTGTTCCAGAAGCCTGATTAAAACAAGTGGGCCAAAATCCAAACACAATTTAGTCCCTGGCCAGCAAGGGATGTAAATCATGAGTAGTTGTAATGTTATTAATTACTATTACAACTCCTGTAGCAGCATTATGGAGACAGAGCACAAAGATCTCGTTACCAGTCGAATGGACAGCCCTGAAGTGATCAGAAAGCCCATGAGTGCCCATGGGAGCACCCTTTTAAGGCATTAGTTATTTAAGCAATTTATAAGAAGAGGGAATTGAGTTGTGCTGGGAAGGAGAGAGTGTCTCCCAGCCCCTCACCATGGAGAGAGCTCTCCTGGTTTGTCTACATCAAAGGCTCGTAGCTGCACCTCCCACTCATTTGATCTTAATTCAGCTCAAAAAAGCTCTGCTTCATGCATTTCTAGGTATGACTTAGACATGAAACATGATGTGATGGGCTTTTGATGAATAAGGGAACATGGGCTGGGAGTCATCTGTGCCAGGAAGATTTGATCTGATTTTGGGAAGGGGTGAACACGTACCCATACACGCACATACATGCAGCTATAAATAAAGCAGGAGCTGTTTGCAGGGGAAACAGGAGCCCAGAGCCACTCCCTTGATTCAATTCATTGTCCCAGCTTATCTCTGTAATTTTATCAGCCTAAAAATATCCACACAGCCAGCGTTCTCTATGCAAATCATGGTAATTTGAAGTGAAACACAGGGCAGCAGCAGCAGGAGCCATGGCAGGAGCGTGGGGTGAGGCCAGACTCACCTCCTGCTCCTGAGAGTGGCTGGTGCTGGTGCTGGCACTGCAGGGAGCAGCCCAGGCTTCCAAAACCTCCTGGTCTGTCCCCCACCCCCTTCCCACGGTCCCTCAGCACCACAGCATCCCAAGGAGAGCCTGCAGAAACCTGCCAATATGTCCTGAGAGACACATTAAATACTTTAACTGTCTTTGGAGACTCCTCAGTCACTAACGTGTGCTAGAATGAAATAAATGTTTTTTCCAGTGAAAGGCAGATGGGCTGACAGCAGGCAGGCAGTGTGCTGGGGGACAGGCCACTGAGGACAACCCCAATTTTGGGTTTGTGCTACCCCAGCCCTCCTTCAGGCCCTGGAACATGTAACTGCCCTGTCCCCATTCTGCTTGCAGGGAAGCACCTTGATTTCTCTCTCCTAATTTTCTTCTGAGCTGGGTAATTAATATTTCACTATGAACAGTTAATTAGTTGAGGCTGTTTTTCAGCTCTTGCACTGCCCATGTGTCCTGGGTCAGTGTTTGCTCGTGGGTCTCTGATGTGTAGCTCTCAAAACAGTGATAACAAATGATGATGAAGTTGGTGACTCCCATTCCAAGGAAGAAACCACCAAAGGAGAAACATCACCAGTGATTTCTGTCTAAAAAGCAGCAAAATTTTCTCCTGTGTCTTTTGAAGCAGGGTGGCCAAGGCAGGGAGTGCCCAAACCATAGAAATCAAGGTGAAAGAGGAGGTTTGGAGGGCATCAACCCCTAAAGGATGTAGACACAGGAGATTTCCAGGGACTCAGAGAGCTGAGCAGAGATAAAGCCATGCTTTAATAGCAGACATACAATGCTTAAGAGCTGGGTCAACTCAAGAGATCCATGTACACAAGGGGAGGGGGGATTATTATTCAGAGGAGAAAATATACCAGGGGCAGGAGATCCAACCACTGAGGAAGCCCAATGGCCTCTGGTTGGCACCATTTGTTTGGTGTTTGTTCAAAGGACATCCCAGCAGTGCTTACAAAGCTCCATAAACCACCACGGAGCAAAGCTTGGACTCAAAAATGCCCTTCTCAAAGGGCTACTCAGTGGTAATTGAAGAGAAGTTCAAATGACAGGAGTTTAAGCAAACCAGGACAGATATTTTTCCCTTCAGAGCTGTGTGTTGGAGCAGGGCATTGTGGATGTGCTGATCCCCATCTGTTACACCCTAGCACAGGGTGGGCACCTCCCCAGACATCCCTGCTAACAGAATGGCCAGAGCTGGTTTCATACCCTCAAATCTGTTTGGGGTTTTTTGCAATAAACAGGTTCTGAATGACGTCAGTGGGTTAAAATGTGTCATTATCACACTGAATGCCTGACCCAAACCCTGCTGACATCCACACAAGTCTTTTAGTGACTTCAGTAGGCAGTGGGTCAAGCCTGAAGAGAGCATCACACACTGAGCCATCTAAAATCAAGACAAACTCAATCAACTTTGTGAAATAACAAGATTTACCTCACTGCAGCCTCCATAACCCCTGCTAATGTCAGGGTTCAGGCCTTGAGGAACCAAATATTAAAGGCTTCTCTGACATGAAAGCCAGCAAGCACTAATTTTGGTAAACCTCCACTGGGACACAGGAATTACCTGGGGGGGAACAGCTGGGCTGCTGCTGCTCCTGAAAGTCAAGTCATTCCTTTCCTTCCTTCAGCCTTTAATAAGCTTCACTGGAGGCAGCTTTTAAAACAAAACCCAAAGCCTGAGCATAAGCCCTCTGTGCTGGGCAGCACTTACTCCCTGCCCTGCTGTCTGTGCATGTCCAGCTCTGAAGCCAAGGCCACGGGGTTGTGTCCATCCCGTCCTGCAGGATCAGCTCCTTCCGCGGAGCGTCACTCGCTGCGCCGAGGACGAGGCGGTGCCCGGCCACAGCACAAACAGCTTCCAAGAGAAGAGTTAATGTACAGTGGCAGCAGCCCAGAGCTCCACACAGGCCAGAGGAAAACAAACTGTGAGGCACTTTGTGAAGGTGAGGAAATGGAAAGGCTGCTTGCCTGCATTTCACCTTGCGCAGATGGGAAAGGAGCACATGGGCGCACTGACACTCATCACCTTTACGAGGTGTCCCAGGGCTAAATCCTCACTCACCGTGATGAAATGTAGGGGCAAGCCTGCAACTTTTATGCTCCAATAATAGAAGAAGCTATTTATACAGGGATGTGAAATATTTAGACTCAAAGTGTTTCATTTCACTTAATTTAATACCACTAAACACTTGTGGAACTTCTATAAATGAAATCACTAGAGATTCAGATCCCTACTGTGTCCAAATGTATCTGAGAAAGAAATGTGTCCATTTTCAGTGCAACAAATGCTCAATTGCAGATTTTCAGCACAATAAAATCCCCAGACTAGTGATTTAATTATTCAGCTGACTGGTGGAAGAATAAGAAGTTGGAGAAATCTAAAGCCATGTGATGAAAACTCTGGAGCAAGTTATAACAAATGTTTGCTTTAAGACACTAACTGAGCTATCCAGAAGCTTGCACTTATGGGATAATGATCATTTAATAATTATGCAAGAAAGTACCATCTTTGTTCTCATAATCTCTCCTCATGTGGTCTAAACTATTTTCTTACTTAAAGCTACATCAAATAGAAGTATTCTTCATGCCAGAATTTTTGACCAAGACCTTAATCCTGTAACAGGAGGCATATGGACAGACACATTCATTTCCATGGGTACCCATGCAAACATAAAATCTCCTGCTATGAAATCAGTGTGCTGAAAAACACCCAAGTCACTCTATTAGGTACACTCTCAAATTATTTGGCTCTGTGCTCCTTCCTCTTCTCCTCCAAGCACCTCCAGGAAAGTCATCACACTTTGCCACTGCTCTTGATGTTGGTGGTGGAGATCAGCCAGTTCCTGCCATCTCAGCTATGAACACACAGAAATGGGAACTTTCAGGGGTTTCAATGCTTAAACACCCAAGCACAGATTCAGAGCCAGTAATATTCCCTGTTTGCAGAGAGCCTGTGACCTAAAGAAGGACAAAGGGGAAAGGAGGACGGTTGTGTTCCACACAGCTGGGATTTCAAGGAATAAAAGAGGAGAGCATTGTCAGCAGGTGCTGTTGGAGTACTGCAGGAGTTCCACCAGCAGCCATTCACCCAGCCTCCTTCCAGGGGAGCATCCACCAGGATTTTGTCTTTTTAACCTGCTGATGAGCTGTGGGAGCAGCCAGCACAGGATGCAGGTCCAGAGCCAGGATCCAAATGTATTCCCATGGCACAGGCTGTTATTAGCCACAATACACTTCTGGCATTAGACAATTTATAATTGCATTACTAATTACATCACCAATTAAGTACAATCTGCCATTTCTGGAATTCTCTCCCTAGTCAAACGCTGTCCTTGAGGCATTAAAAATATGCTGACATCCAGCAGCAGGAGCAGCAAATCACAGCATCCTCGTTATCACAGGATCCCTGTTGAACTGCTGCCCATCAGATAAAGCCTGCAGGAGCCTCAGCATCCCCCAGCCAGCTCAGGCTGTGCCTTCACTCACCCTGCAGCAGCTGATGCAGCCCAAATCACAGAGGCAGCACTCGAGAAAAAAAGCATCTCCCACACCAGGGCAAGCCCCTGCCTGCTGGGGTCGGGGTGATACAGGGTCCTGCCTGACCATGCAGATCCAAAAAAGACTGAAACCTCTCCTCTCCTTCCTGCTTTGAGTTTTGACTGTCTGCTTCAGGCCATACTTTCCATAGACTCATCTCTGCCACGGAGTAATTTTTTCCAGCAGCCTCAAGACACAGCAGCCCCGATGAGCCGTGAGCATCCAGCACGCAGCAGCCATCGGGCAGCACCAATTTGGGATACAATGCATTGGTTATGGGGACCTTATGGGAGCCATCAGAAGGGGGTGGCAGTAATCAGGTGTCAAACGAGCCCTCCCTGCTGAGGAGGCAGCTCCCAGCCCCTCTAGAGGGAAAGCCAGCTCCCAGCCCTTCCAGGGGAAAGCCAGCTCCCAGCCCTTCCAGGGGGAAAGCCAGCTCCCAGCCCTTCCAGGGGGAAAGGCAGCTCCCAGCCCTTCTAGGGGAAAGGCAGCTCCCAGCCCCTCTAGAGGGAAAGGCAGCTCCCAGCCCCTCTAGAGGGAAAGCCAGCTCCCAGCCCTTCCAGGGGGAAAG
>VZRX01004477.1:0-89340 GCA_013398075.1 Notiomystis cincta | reverse complement strand
CAGCTCCCAGCCCCTCTAGAGGGAAAGGCAGCTCCCAGCCCCTCTAGAGGGAAAGCCAGCTCCCAGCCCTTCCAGGGGGAAAGCCAGCTCCCAGCCCTTCCAGGGGAAAGCCAGCTCCCAGCCCTTCCAGGGGGAAAGGCAGCTCCCAGCCCTTCCAGGGGAAAGCCAGTCCCAGCCAGCCGGGTGCTGGTGTGTTTGCCATACCCCCAGTCCTCCACGGCAGCACATGCACAGTGTGGCTTTGGGAACAGCTTCACTGGCTCTCCCCCACCACAGCTTACCCCCACGTGGTGACAGCCTGGGNCCAGCCCTTCCAGGGGAAAGCCAGTCCCAGCCAGCCGGGTGCTGGTGTGTTTGCCATACCCCCAGTCCTCCACGGCAGCACATGCACAGTGTGGCTTTGGGAACAGCTTCACTGGCTCTCCCCCACCACAGCTTACCCCCACGTGGTGACAGCCTGGGCTGGGGGATGTTCCCCAGGACCACCTGTGTGGGGCTGGAGATGTTCCCCATCCCTCACACCCTCCTGTGAAAAAAAAATCGAGAAGACCCAGCTGGTTTGGCAGACTGTTTCACCCTTGGGGGACATGGCTTGATACAGTGCACCTCCTCTTCTCCCACCCCACCTTGCCAGCAGCTGGTGCTGTCCACCATCACCCACTTCACACCCAAATCACTCCTGGAGAAGCTCCCACTTGCTGCTCTGCATTTTGTGCCACCAAGCTTGGTCCCTCCTGGCTTGTTATGACAAAGCCAACCAATCACTCACGCTTAGCTGGTTTATTTTAGATGCTCATCTATCCAGCACAGCTCTTACTGGAAGGGGGAAAGCAGGAAACTTGCACTGCAAGGATAAAGAGCAAATGCCCCAGTAAATCCTGTGCATGATGCTGCAAGACTGATGATTGTGGCTTCATGTTTGCAGAAGGGTCAGTAAATGATCTACAGAAGGAAAGGAAGACCCAGGAACTGTGCCTCAGTGGAGCACAAAGGGTGACAAACTCAGGCTGTGACACAAGGGCAGTGCCAGAGTCCCCCTGTCTGCCCTCACCACAATGGGACCCCCTTCCCTACACGAAAGTGCCCTTCCTTGTCCCGAAAGTGCCAGAAGAAAGGTGTCATTGGGTGACCTGTAACACGACAGTGACGTCAGAAGCTTCGTAACACATTCGATATCCACTGACGAAAATTGCAACACAGAGTTAAATATTTAACTGGGATAACCATGTTAACTCAGCTTTTTCAAATTTAGGTCCCTTCAATAAAATTTTTCTCCTGCACAAGCAAAGGCCAAGTGAAGAGTCATCAGATTCTCCTTCCTGTGCATTGATTTTCCAGACCTGACATAAATCTATTCCCAGCATCAGTTGCCTGCCCAGGACTCTCCTCCACTGAAGTTGCACTATTGTCTGATTTTGCTTCAATACAACTTGTTGAAGGCAGCATTGAGGCAAATCAGAAAGTGCCTTGGGGCTACAGAGTCCTGGTATGGATAATGCCACTGGAAGAAGAAACCTTCACTAAAGTCTGGGAAACAGCACCCCAAAACACCTCATAGGGTCACCACTGAGGTGTTCTGAGACCACCCATGCCCTGCTATCCAAAGGGGATGCTACCTCCTCCCATGCCAGCCCTGTGTCTTTGCCACCCTTGGTGATGGCACAACTCATCTTGGGGAAAACTTTGCCCTCTCTGATGCAAAAGCTGAGTCTGGGCTTTGGATGCTTTACAGACTGATTTAATCTTTCTTGACAACTTGTCTTCTATTGTGTGGATTTGTTTAAAAGGGAGAGAGCAGTTGTTAATGTCTACGGGAAGGGAAAGCAAACAGTCCCCGCTCCACTGGTCCAACAACCCTGCTGCCACCGCTGTCCTGTCAGGGGAAATTAGGCTGGAGGGGTGCAAGTCCCACAAAGAAGTTGTGTTTTCCCACTAAATGCTCTTTGAGAGACCTCAGCTGGCCTCTTCCTGACAGTGATACTTAACTCCAAAAGTTTCCACTGGCTCAAATTTCTCTGAGGCTGAGCTCTCCAAACTAGCGGGGAAGAGCTGCTTCCGTGGGAGTGAGTTCCTCAGGAGCCCTGAGCATCCTGGAAGCTGAACTCTACATGAAAGGCACATTGAGGACAGGCAGTGAAGGAAATACAAATCATTTGCCTAATGAGCAGACAAACTTTTCCTAGCTGTTTTCACTGCATTTCCAGAGGAATAATTCCGATTTCTCCTGCCAGGTTTCTGCTATTGGTCTGTGCTCTCCCTACTGTTGTCGTCATTCCAGCTAGCCCTTGTCCACTCAGGAAATTCATGGTATGTATATTTTCGTGCATGGTGCTCTTGAGATGTCTGAAAAATGTTCCTGTGAACCAGGCACTGATTTATCACTCTGTGGAGAAGATAAATTTCTGTCTGCTTCCTGCATCTCTCTGTTAAGATACAATGTGAATACAAATTTGTTTGGAAAGGTTGCATTAAAACAATAATGTGCCTTTCTCTTCTTATATTTTATATAATGCAGCTATTCCCATTTCACATTAGAAATGCAAGATATCAGTATTTGAGCAGCTATTTGGCTGGGTTAGCTGAAGATGTCTCATCATTGGCTAACATTAATTTTGCCTTTAGGATTATCTTTCTAATTTTCATAAATAATATGGGAGAAAATACTTAGTATTTGGGGGTGACAGCTGCTCTGAGCAGTCCATTTCCCTTCAGAATTCCTGCCCCCAGCCCACTTCCCAAATTTTGGCACTGCTCTGAACCCACCCTGCAGTGGAACTTCAGCTCTGGCTTTCACTTAGGGCTGAGAGAAAATCTCCAGGCATCTCCAGGATTTCCCAGTCCTCACAAGGACAGGACACTGCTGATTTCTGTCCCCTGCAAGGGGGCTGTTTGCTGTGGGCACAGGCTGCTGGAAAGGTCCCAGATGGCTTCAGGGGACAGCCACCAACAGCCACCCCGGGGGCTGAGCAGGGCAGCTGCAGGGAGAGGTGCTGGCTCTGGCCAGGACCCCCAGCTCCCTCCCTGCAGCCCCACTTCTAGCCCCAAGCTAAACCTCACCCTCATCACAACTAATGGAAAAAGCTGCTCCATGGGGCTCTGGGGCCAGCCAGAAGTGATGAATGAAAATTGTTTGACAGTTGTACAGCCAGAGGTCAGAGCCTGCCCGAGTCCACAGCCACACAAATCCCAATGAGATGAGCCCCACGCTCCCACCAAGCTCTGTGGTTTCAGCTGTGTCCCTTCATGGACAGCACTGGAGTGCTGGGAATGGGGCAGAGGGACTGGGTATCACCCCAGGGCTGTGTGGGCAGCAGACAGGCCACTGCGTCCCCGGGAGGGGAAAAGCCAAAGCAAATCCCTTCCAAAAGCTTGGACAGGAGGGTATCAGGTCATGTGACATGTATGAGGACCAACTTAGTTCCTCTGGCAATTAGCCACATTATAGGTGAATTAGAAGCTCTTATGCCCACTAAAATAAGCATAATTCAGCTCCTGACAAATTTGGACTGAGAGACAGTGCTGATCTCTGATGCAGGTCTGGCTAAGGAATAAAGAGGGCCCAGCAGTCACAACCTCTCTGCAGTGAGCATCTCTCCATTGCATCCTGCCAACCCCACCATCCTCCACTTGGATGAACTGGGCATCCTCAGCACAGATATAACCACAAAAGGATTTTTCCAAATCCCCTCACTCCTTTTTTTTTTTTTTTTTAAAGAATTTTGGATTTAAAAGTTTTNNNNACCCAAAAAAGATTTTTGCCAAATCCCCCCCCTCTTTTTTTTTTTTTTTTTAACAGATCTTGGATGTCAAAGATTGTCAATGCTGCCCAAGAGAATCTGGAGGGAACAGAAAAATACATCTAGCTTTTTCCTTGGACTGGGAGCTAGCAGCACTCTGTAGGCTGAACTCAAATACTCTCAACAGCAGTTCATCTTACTCAGACAATTTTCAATAAGTGTGTACATTTTTAACAGCCTACATATACATCAGATTCCTTTTGCAGATAATGACAAGAAAAACAAGGAGTTCCCTTAGTGATGGTGTGCCCACGTAATGGAGACAGTTCTCAGGAGCTGGGAAGGCAGGGAAAAAGCAGAAGAGGAGGATATTTTTTTACATGGTAAAAACCCTGCAATTTGGCTCATGATACGTCCTTGGACAAATCTCTCATTTTGACCACATTTAGGGAAAATTACTCTATAATAGCAGCAGATGAGACTTTTAGTTGATCAACAGTGTGTGAAAAGGGAAGCATTTGGGCTTAGCAAATGCTTGCTTCTGCCTCCACATTCTCACTCTGCAGCATTTCGCTACTGAGGATAGAGCATGGCACAGCATGAACCCCCTCCATTCTCTCACCTTCTAGGTTGAAATACTGGGACTGAATTTACAATTAAAAAGAGAGAACAGCAGCTAAGTGAGCAGCAAAATATTTGCATTGTTGTAAACTGCCAGGTTGCATGAACTGTGAAGTCCCCGGGCTATTTTGGGATAATTCAGCACCTTTCAACTGTCACATAAAATTTCATGGGGGATGATGCTTGGCATTGTTTATATGACATTAGCTTCACCTTTTCATCCTACTGGGGACCATCAAATGCAAAACTGGATTAAATTTGGCAGATCACATTATATATGGGGAAGTGAGAAATATTGCTGTATCACAATTGATTTTCCCAAAGGCACCAGCCAACCTCTGGTATTTTGATACTGAGGCGATAAATAATTTTCCACTAGCAATTTCCATATTCAGTAAGCTGAGAAGTTTTTCTCAGTATGCAAATGAGATTTATTTAAAGCACCATTTTCTGTTGCTTACAATTAGATTGATTTGGATGGCTGCAGGAGGATGTTTGTCTTGGGTGTTGCTGAATGGGCAAGGAGCAAAGGTAAGTCCTTCATGGAACAAAGACTCCCCTTTGAACTAAATTTGCTGGGCTTGGACACGAAATGTGCCAAATAGGAGCATGTGGGTGATCTGGAGTTCTATGCTTTGGATGCTGCAATTGTTTTACTTGATGGTAAATACTTGGGTAGACACAGAAAAGAGCAGATGACACAAAAGGTTTGAGTGAGCCTCAAAGACAGCCCTGATTAGATGGAGGAAACTTCCCCAAGTACCACCTCTGAAGAGACTGCATTTGGGTTGCCTCTGCAATATCCCAATTTCTTATTTATTTTCACAACACCCTTGAAAAGCACCAACACAGTCAGGTCCACTAGTCTTGTAGTTGAACATAAAAAGAGGATAAAAGCAATGCCCAGAAAGTGAATAATGAATTTGATCACAGACATAAAAAGGGAGATCTTGACCCAGATACACCAAAAATAGAACCGGCACCATTTTTAGCAGGACCTACATTTCCTTCAGGACACCAGTGATAATCAAACAGACAAAGTACAAAGTGGTTGGTCCCCAGCCCACCAGCTGAATTTCTGCATTGGCTTCTCCTAAGCCTCAGGAGAAGGCTGTGGCCAGCTCAGCACATCCCATCCCCCTGCATCATTCAGTGACAACACTCTGAGATGTTTCTGATGGGCTGGATGGGAGGCAGAGCAAGAAGGAGGGGAGAGAGAGGGCTGGAAGGGCTGTGCCCTGCACCAACACCACGAGCTGAGGCACATCTGCCCCACTCTCCCACCCCCGAGCCAGAAGGGCGCTCAGACAGGGGCTCTTGGATGCGCTGCACAAGCCCGGTGAATGGCTTAGCAAAGAATCAAGTCCTTCCTCCCAGGAGCTCCTCCTCTTCTCTCTCACAGGATAAATCACCCTCGGCCGTGCCCGAGAGCCCTTCCCGGTGCCAGCCCGGCTGCGGGAGGCGGAGCCCGCTGCTGTCCCCTCGCTGTCCCCCTTCCCTGGCGGGCTCGCCCTGCAGGACAAGGTGGTTGCTCTGAGTCATCCCCGAGCCGCTGCTCCACCGCTGGCCCCGCTCAGAGCATCACTAAGCGCCTGTTTCCAGTTTGCACACCACGTGAAAGCAGCTTAAAGGAAATTCGGTCCCATGGAGAGAGCCAGCGCTAGGTTGATGTGTCTCACAAACTCTAAATTAATGAGTTATACACAGGCTTTACACACAGAGCTGAACTCAGCTCTCTGAACACATTTGCATTTGTCGCTGTTGCAAGCCCTGTGATGGCAAAGCCTGTCCTTCCCTACCCAGCCTGACACTCCCAGTGGAGGTGCCTGCGGGCACTGGAGAACAGCCCATGGATTAATCACACTTGCTGGACCTTGCCAATGGTCCTACACTCTGCCATGTTGTTGCACCAGGTTTAAATTTCCTTCCTAAGGCTTCACTTCCAAGCCAGACATTATCTTCTTTATTTAACTTATATTTCTTGCTTCCTTCTGCCTGTCTCCAGCAGGCAGGACTGCATCTCAGTGCCTGGGTAAGAACCTCTGCTGACATAAATGGGTGCATTGTTATATTTTTGGTGCTGCTCCTCTCACTTAGATGTGGAGAAAGTGTGATCTCCTGAAGTTAAGGAAACTCAGTCAAGAAAGTTTGAAATCTCCCCATGGGGAGAGCTGTTCTTCTCTTTTATGGCAGCACAGGAACTCCTGCCTGTTAACAAGGTGTTCCTGGCAGTGTCTTTAAATCAGGGACGTGTGAGTCTAAATGCACTGATGTAAAACCCACAGAAGTTTGGACATGAGCTGCTGTGTGACCCAGCAAGTACTGGAGGGACCAGAAAGCTGCACTGAATCAGCATTATGGGCTGCTGGGGCACAAGAGAGCAACCAAGAGCCAGCTTACTCAGAACAGCAGCCCTCCAAAACATGTCAAATGATGACTAAGGTGTCCTGTAGCAAAGGGTGGGTCTTGGTGCCTGAAAAATTTAGGGCCCATCTTGAACACTCTTATAGGAAATTACATTTTTGAAGCAGCTCCCTTCCAAACAGCAGACACTTTCTCCACATCCTGAGTCTGATTTTAGGTTTGCCATCTACTTGTTCTCAGAGGAAAACCTGGGAGTGACAGAGCAGTCCATGAAATGAAGCCTGTGCTCCTCCCAGGGAGTTCAGCCTCCCTCAGAACCCCAGCTACAACTCAGCACAAAGGAAAAGAGAGCAGAGCCTGAATCACTTGCAAGTTTCTCTTCCTTGAGGCTGTTATAAATATGATAAACCATTTTTTGTTGTTTTAAAGTGCTGCCTAGAGTTTAATAAACGCTCATATGTATTATTAATCTGAGATATTAACCCTAAATCTCATAATAAAATGACTCAAGCATTCCAAGCGATCTCAGATGCTTGCAAAATCCTTGCAAGATACTAATTAAGCTACATTGCAACAATTGTTCAGTAAATTTTACAGTCAGGTTTCATCTTCTCTTTAGAAGAGCAGACTACAAATTCATGCAACATGAAATGGAAGCTAATGAACTTGGAGGGTATTCAGTATGGAGAATGCATCTAGGAAGTGGGAATAAAAACATTAACAGTGCTTTGAGATAATAGACTGTTTAAATTCATATTTGTAGAAGCTGTAGACTAATCTGCAGTGATGTACAGTTTAGATGCTGTCTCCTGGGGGGCACAAGGGATACTCAGGGATACACATTCTCCAGTGGAAGAAATCCCACATTGTGATCCCAGGTTGTGGCAGGCAGCAAAGACAGGTCCTTGGAGATCACATCAGGCAAGGGATCTTGGGTGTGGGAGCATCACATGGATCTGCAGGCTGGCCTCATGCTAGAGGAAGACTCCACAATTTGATCTCCCTAGAGCTGAGGGGTGCCCCTGGTCTGCTCAGCCAGTGAGGAACAGATGCTCCTGAGCAGGGAGAAACACTCCTCTGTTGTAAGGGCCAGTGCCTCATCTCTGCTTCATGGTTGGCGTGATAAATATTAAAAAGTAAATAATGGAACCTATTAGCAATGCATCAGTCACTTCAGAGCTTTATACAATGATTTTTTGCAGGCTGGAGAACTCAGAGCTCTCATCAACACTCGCAGCAACCCTGGGCTGGATGAGGGAAATCCAGACCCACTCATTTCCACAGCTCTAGGATGAGTTTTGTAAGGATAAGCCCTACATCCACCAGGGCTCAGGTTCTGGTATCCAGCCAATTCATAAAGCCTTATAAAGCCTCTTCTTTTCCTCCATATGTGGCTGAACCAGTGCTGGCATGTGATGAAAACAGTGAATCCCCTCCCTAAGCCAGCCAACACAAATAATTTAATTCCTGCTCTGCCAATGGCTGAATTTTAGCATTGTCTCACCAGACCTGGAGCTGAAGGAAATTTGGACATCCATTATTATAGCTGTGCAGCACCACATCCTGGCTTTTGATCTCCAGCACTGGCATAAATCAGGTCCTCAGGGACCAGAAGTCCCTTGGGGAGTTGTGTCTGTGGCCCACATCAAACACTGCTGGGAAGCACAGATCCAGCCTTTAGTATTTATATCATGTTTCCAGCTGTCTGCAGTGCTACAATGCCAATGATTTATTCATTTATTTATTTCACCCTTTGCACAGAGTTTGCAGTGCAGAGAGAGAGTGAGATGCAGTCATGCTCTAGCTTTGGGCACTGTGGGGTTTTGGGGAGCACCACCTTGTGCTTAGCAGGGCAAGAAGGGGCTCCACAGCCTTCAAGAGCACCCAGAAAAGCCCTGGCACCACTCCTGAAGTCCACAAGACACACCAAAAGTTGCCATAAGGCAAAGCAAGGAAAGGGCTCCCTCCAAGAGCTCCTCCAGGCTGGGCAGAAACGGGAAGGGAGATTTAGACAAGGGAAAAGGGAAAGCACCACAATTATCTCTGGTGAAATTCAGGATTTTCCTGGGACTTTCTCATTGGACTGATGGGAATTGTTAAGACATAAAGGATGTCATGCAAATGCTTTGCCCTTTGGATTGCACTAACTACTCTTTGTTAACCTAATTCTGCAAGAAAGGATTAGTCTGGTACATGGATCATATTTCACTCTTTTACACCAAAAAGATGCTAAACTTTTTTTTTTTAACATAGCAAAACCAGACCCTACATAGCAAACCAGACACCGGTTTTGCTCAGAAAATGTCCCTAAAGAGCTTGGGCCAAGGATGTTTGAGTGTGATGTGCACTTGTGTCCTCTCTCTGACCTCTGCCTCCCTCTGGGATCCCCAGCTCCAGCCCAGCCTCAGCACCCCAGGATCTCCACATCCCCACGGTGCCTGGACACAACATGCCCTTGGGTGATGTGCTGCCCTGCAGGGAGCTGGAGGAGCTGAGAGCACCTCTGGGAGCTGTCACAGGACAGGTTTTAATGAGGGCTGGGGCTCCCTTGGCTTCCACACTCAACTCAGAACAGCTGCCCACCCCTCTCGCTGCAGAGGAGGGTATGAAACATCTGCTGGAGAGCTCTGGGGATGTCAGAGCTCTGCGTGGCACGTGGTGGGTGTGTGGCCAAGGCTCAGGTCCAGGAGTGCAGCAGGAGCTGCTCTGCAGCACCTGAGCTGTGGGAGAGCTGCACTGCACGTCAGAGATTCACTGACAGATTCCTCAGGATGCTGCTCACATAACCTCTAATGTCTTGCAGATGATGGAAAGCCTCCTCTCTCCATCCAGAAGGATCAAGCAGTGTCAGGCAGCTTAGCAAAGCTCCCCAGCACACCAGAGACTTATGCAGCTCCAAGCCTCACGCTCCCCCTCTGGAAGGATGCCAGGCAGAGCCTTGTGCTCCCAGTAATCCTCACGCTGGCTGCTTACACAAACACAGAGCAAAACAACCCAGCGCTTCCCAAAGTTACAGTTTCCAATTAAATTCCTTGGGCAAGACCTGAGTCATCTCAGCCCTCTCTTGTCTTGTATTAATTTTAACTCTGTCCCATGATTTCCATAGCTGAGGCTCACAGGGTTACTTCTTCTCCTCAGTTTCCAGCAGGTCACCTGCTTTGCTCTGGCATCTTTGCTTGCATTTAGCAGAGACTAAACTTTCTCTGTGCTTTCCCCACAGTTTCCCAGCCTGGCTGCTGGAGACAATGGACCTTCCTGGGTCCATTGGGAAAGAGCACAGACTGTGGATTGGATCTGGATCAAGCACAGTATCTGGCCTTGGAGAGAAGCAAAGGCTTTTGCTATGGCAGTAGCAACCCAGAATAAAAAATAGGCTATACTTAATTCTAACAATTTTTGTAATGATACTGAGGATGGAATTATAAACCTTGGCCCAGTCAAGGGGGCCTCTGCCTGAGGCAGGAGCTCTGTTAAATCACAGAGCCCTCATGCACTTAAGAATCACATAAAGCAACTTCCAGAAACATTCCTAAGACATGGCTATGCTGATGATCAATTAGCATTGTTATTGTCATGGTGCAGTAATCTTCTTCATTAGTTTTCTTTTTAAAATTCAGATGGGGAGATGAGGTGGATTAGATAAGGCACATACTCAGGCAAAGAACAAATGTGTTTCTTGTACCCAGAGCATGTATCAGAAAATACAAGTGTCTGAGCAGATGTGCTAATGGACACAGACCCTGCACTGGAACCAATTACTTCATCATTAATAAGATAAAAAACAGTTACACATCCCAGGGATGTAAAAAGGGAACACTAGAATTTCATTAAAGGTAAGCTCAAGCTGGAGCAGCAGAACTTTTACCTACTTTTAACCTATTTTTCTGGGTGCCCAGGACACACTCTTGCTATACTGAACCTGACACATCCTCACTGAGCCCTCCCTGGCAACATTACCCTCTGAAGCTTTCAAAGACTTCTTTCATCTGGTGACTGGAGGGCTGGAAAAGTCTGATACTTTTCCTCCCCCTTTCTGAAAGTCTGAAAAATTGAAGTAATAAGCTCAGAAAAGGGTCTCTCCACCTCCAGGCTATTTAGCACACTGCTCATGCTGGGCAGCAGGCGTCAATGCAAAGGCCAAAACAGTTTCTAATGGTTTCTCCCAAATTTGGAGGATGCTGGGCAGCATCTTGCCATAACCTGTCCTACACTCCATGTGACCTCAGTGCCAGCAGCAGGGAACCAAATATAGTGCAGGGACCACCTCTGCTATGAATTGAGACAGTTTATAGGAAGCAAACCCAGTTGTCAAGAATAAACAGGCTTCAAATTTTGACTGAACACCACTGGTGCCGGGCCTGGATCATTTCACTGCTGAAATCTGTGGGCAAAACCCTGACACTGACAACAGGCTGATGAATGAAGATCTTGAAGCTTGTCCTGACTCCCAGAAAAGCAATAAATCAATGACATGGGGAAACCCCAAGCCCTCGAGTGCCTGAGAAGTGAATAGTGAAATTTAAAATCAATGGGAAGCGTGGCAGGAAGGCAGCAGGGGCGGGCAGCAGAAGGGACCTGCAGCTGTTGTTCAGCTGGGGTGAGCTGCCAGCATGCTGAATCCTGTAAGCCAATTTTACTTAATAATCCCACTAATATGGAATGACACTGGTTGTAATCCTTTGGTGATTACAGTGTGGACCAGTGCCTCAGCATCTCTGCGAGGATTTAAGGGACAGTGCAGCAGCCAGAAAGCTGTAGCCAGACTTTTCCTCTCAACTGAAAGGGAAGTGGATGTCAAGGCACAGAAAAGCAGAAGCTGCTGTGTGTTCATCCATATTTCTGGAGAGAAAAAGGAGAGCAAAGCTGGGGCTTCCTCACTGTGATATTTGCCAAGTGCCTCTGCAAAGCAGAGCCCACACCCAGAGAAGAAAAAAGAGGGAACTGTGTAGGGAGAGGTACTTGAAACAAAGCAGTGCAGGAAATCAGGGGCCAGCCCTGAGTTTGAGAAAGAGCAGAGAGAACAAAGACAACGTTTGGGGAGATTTTGATTAGAACACTTGATCTCTGCTTGCACCAAGTGGGAGAAGAGACACCGAGGAGCAAAGGGAAGGCAGTGAAAGGGAGCCAGGAGCCCTTGATCTGTCCTGGGGACATATGACCATGGAATGCTTTGGGTAGGAAGAGATCTTAAAGATCATCTCATTCCACCCCCTGCCTTGGGCAGGCACTGTCCCAGGCTGCTCCAAGCCCTGTCCAACCTGGCCTTGGACACTGCCAGGGATGGAGCAGCCACAGCTTCTCTGGGCACTCTGTGCCAGGGCCTCATCACCATCTTTGTAAACATTTTCTCCTAGGATCTAGGCTGGATCTACCCTCTTTTCATTTAAACCATCACCCCTTGTCCTATCACAACAGGCCCTGTCTGTCCCCATCTTTCTTGTAACTCCTCTTCAAGTATTGAAAAGCTACAAAAAGGTCTCCCCAGAGCCTTCCCTTCTCCAGGACAAACAACCCCAAAAACATCTTAAGTATCATTTCCTAGTCTCTTGTCCACCCTGTGGAGTTTCCCTCGCCACTAGATGTCTGAGCTTTTGCTGAAAATAGACTTTGGTTAGTGCTGCATCTGGGTTTAGACAGCTCCACATCCTGATCTGCGAGGAGATGCCAGGCAAAACCCACCAGATCTGTGAATTACTAGTTTAAATTACTGCTGATTTATTGGAAGTGTCAGTTGTACAATATTTTCAATGTCTATCACCAGCCTGGGAAGTGAGGAACTGGAGCACAGTGAGGAGGTTTCACAGGCCTGTGAATCACCATGGGGGGTGCTGTGAAATTATCAGCTGTATATTGAGAACTGCTGGAATGACTCCAAGAGCTGAGGACAGATACAGAATTGTAGGAAAGATTGATTCAACATCACCACCAGCAGCAGTGTATAAGCCATGTGGGCCAGCAGGCCTGAAGAACAGCTGGCCAAAGTGGACTTGCTGAATTACTGTAACAAAATTAGATAAAAAGCACAGAGGAAATGACTGCAACCCTTTACATTAAGGCAAGAGGCTTTCCATGGTGGAACAGCTGGAGGACTTGGAGAGATCATACTCTCCCAATAGTAATCACTAAATTGGTCAAATTCAGCCAGTGAAGATGTTTTATCATGAACAGATGGAAGTTCGAGGCTTAACTCTGCTTTTCATGAGTGTGTTCAAAGCAGCTGGTAATCCCTCTGACACAGGGAGAGGATGTCTGGATGGGAGAATCATGGATTGGTGGGAGCTGTCTGCATCCAGGAGCTGCCCAGAGCTCAGGACCCAGGAGAGAGAAAACAGGGAGATGCTTGGCTCACCACCAACAGAAGAACCCACACTGCTTTTCCCAGATGAAATGCCCCCCACTCTTCCCTCTCCAAGTGGCCATTCCCACAGGGGACACAAGTCCAGCTGGCTGACACCACCTGCCTAAGCCACTGGCAAGCTGAGGTGGTCCTCTGGAGATGGAACACCAGGAAAGGGTGTCTGCAGGACTTTTATCTCTCCCGAGATGCAGGAGGGGGGAAACACCTTCAGACTGCAAGTTAAATGAGAGGCAAAGGGCAGCACAGAGCCATCCTTGCTCTGGTCGTGAGAGCACAAAGCTGCACCCCTGGAAATGCCAAAATGATCAAGCTGATGGTTCTCCATCTCCTGTATCTTATCTGCAAAGCAGCAAATCAGCAGCCTTCAAGATAAAAGCTATAGCAAAATGTGAAAATCAGAGAAAAATCTTCTGATGCCTCAATTAGAGGGTTCTGCACAGCTTGAATCACAAGGGTTTACATTTACATCACAATCTGGTTGTAAAGGGCCTTTTAACTGATTTATTTTGAAAATTACCATGCTCTTGGCATAAGGTGCCTTTCAAGCAGAACCATTATTTTCCAGACATGGTTGTGTGGTGCTTCTGAAGGCACTGGAGACTGCAGAGGGAGCAGGGTGCTCTGGAGTGGTACCTGGTGGGTTGGTAGGATGCTGCTCCAAGCCTAAAACAAACTCAGAGATTCCTCTCTGCTGGCAAATTAACATTTCTCCTTATGAAAACCACTTTAAATTTCTACTCCTTCAGTAAATTGGCAATGCTGAAGCATTTAATCTCAAATGACCTAATTCTCCATGTTCTTTGAGTTGGGAGCTGTCCCTTGTCATTCAAGGTTTGTCCTAATATAGGCACCCTCTCCCCCCATCATCCCAGCGTGCTGGGATGAATCATAAATCCTATTTGTAATTGTGAACCCACATGCCAACCTACATCTGGAGAGATGACTCTCTTCAATAGCCTTAAACCTGCAGCTCCCTTTGTCAGGGTGAAGTTTTACAGGTTGTTTTCCCTCTCTCTGAACAAAGAAGCTTTGAAAAACCTGCAGTGTTCAGAAATGCCTTCTTGTTTCGTTCCTCCAGTGTAGGCAGTTTCTGTGAACTTTGCTTATCCTTGTATTATATTAACAGGGAGACTGAGAGTGACTGAGCAATAACAGCTTTATGAGTTTCTTGCAACAGAATTGGAATTAGCTCAGAAAACCATCTGAAAAGGAAACTTCTGTAGGGAGGAGAAAGGAAACTAAAATATTGCAACCACAGATTGAATCTTTTTGCCCGTTTGACCAGAACCACACAGGATGAGAACTTCTGGAAATGTGTTTGCTCTGTGGTAGACCTGTGACTTCACAGTTCAAAGACTTCAGCTGAAGGAAACCCTGCTTTCAGCCTAACTGAAGCATTTTCCTAGCTTGGACCACACCAGGGAAAGGGCAGCTCAGACACCTCCTCCCACCCCCTGAAGTATTCAGTGAAATCCCAAATGAGCTTGAACGACACTTGGTGGAGGCAATGAACATCACAGGTGTGAGGTACCAAGATGCAGGGACCACATTTTCACTGCTCTCTGCATTCTAGTTACCCAAACTGCAGTCATCCAGAGCTAAAAGTCATCCTGGGGACGCTGTCTGTGGGCTATGAAGGCTGTGGCATTCCCAGCAGACTGCACACAGAGTGAAGCACACAGTAACTAACAGACCACTAATTTTAAACCTCTCTAAAACCACTGGTTAATGTCTGCAAAGGGGAAGCAGCAGCGCTGCTGTGACTCACAGAGAGCTGGTCCTGCTCTTGCTCAAGTGATTATAAAAGTGCTTCTCACTGCTTATTTGTTTCCCTTTTCCCTGACTGACTGAGAAAGGGAAATGATTTGCACTGAGAGATCTGTCTTCTTCTCTTCCATGGACTAACCTTAGACCTGCTCCAGCATCCTCTGCTAAATCAGTTTATATAAATTTATTTATAAAAGCATAACCCAACTGCAACACTGCTGCAAAAACAAGCACAGCAATCAGCAATGCAGAACCTGCCCTGAAATGAGCAGAAAGTTCTGACAAACCTTTTGCTGTGTGATCCTGTGTGGACAACAGGTTCCTGTTAGCCTGGAGGAGCTGCCACTTTTCAGACCTCTAACCAACAGATCATTATTTTTTTACTGAAACCACTTAGGACCTCTCAAGAGAAAGCCCTGGGTGAAGAGAAATAAACACTGGAAGCTGTTCCCTGCAAAGCAAAATTGCTTGTGGGCCATAGGAGCAGCCCCTGCCCTGCCCCTGCAGGGTGTCACCCAGCTACACAGACACCTGCCACAGCCCAGTCAAGGATTTCTAGGGAAAATGTGTTTCTGAGAACTGCCAAATGCACCTGAAAACTGAGGAGCTCCGAGGTGACTTCTGCACCTCTGGGGAGCCCGAATGCTGGGCAACACCTGGAGGGCAAAAGGGAAAATAAGAGCATCCTTTAGGCAGTGCTTCACAGCCACAGCCCATCCCAGCAATCCTGGCCCTGCATCCACAGGGACTTGAAATGCAAACCTGGATTTAGCATGATTTTACATTCCAAGAAAGCACCTAAACAAGTCAAAGCTTAATCCCCTGACCTGTTTCTCTGGCCACATCAGCTGCTTCAGTTGAGGGGGCTACAGATATGCAGACATATAAATTTCTACACAGCTTTTTTAATTCATCCCCAAAGATATTTTGTCCTCATGTAGTCTATTCTCCATACTTTTTTTTTTCCTTTTGAGCATTCCCCTAGAACGCTTCTAAACAATGAATTTTGCACCTTCCCTCCCCACAGATGATGTGCTTTTATACCTGAAAACATTTAAGTGGGATTTTTGACTTGGTGCCTTTGTTCCCATTGTTAAGCTGATCAAGCTCCAGTACTTTGGAGAAAAAGAGAAGAGAAACAATGTTGTTTTGTCTGCTAACGTGATTGATAGACAACTTTCAATTATTGTATCTTTACTGACTGGGAAGCACTTAAAAAGAGACAGGCTGCTGAAAGATGGGTTATTCCCCAGCTCGGTGCTGTTTTTCCACAGAAAAAGTATACAAGGATGCTCTCTGGTGGTAGCTGTAGGGCAGGGCTCTGCTCTGGCCACCACACTTTTGGTTTATTTTATGAACTAAGTGATAGTCTGAAACTTTGTTATCAAAATAGTAAATATATATTTATTTTAATCACTAATCAGCTCAATTAATTCTCTCTGAGTATTCCCAGTGCATGGGCAGACTGGAGGGTTTTGTTTTTCCCACTCCTAAAGAACAACTTGCTGTCCCGAGGGCTGTGCTGGGATGGGATGCAATGTGCTCCTGGCAGAGCATCCATTTCCCATTTGCTCTGATCCCACCTGCCCCTTCTCCCTGCCCCTCATCTCCCCATGCCAGCACCACCAGCCACACTGGGCTTTGCACAGAACAACTCCCAACTCTGTGCATGCCTCAGTTTCCATCACCCAAATTTAGCTGCTTCTCCAGCCATTTTCCCTCTACCACAACATTTCCACCATGAAATAACTCCATGCCCACCCCACCATGCTACAAATCCTCCTCTGCCAGGGTTATTGCCCTGGGCCAAGATTTGGATCTTGCTCTTGCCAAATCCTGTAATATCAAACTAAATATCAAACCCAAGCCAGTCACTCTCAGCCCTTTGAAACACTAATAGCCTTTCTATTAAATCACATCTCAGTAAATTGTGCCAGTGCAAAGATTTCTTTGGCTTGCCTTACTGTGGTCACGGATTTTGAACTGGTGGCCAGCTCAGGGACTGGTACATTACTTCTCTAAATGCAAACATGAATGCCATTTTCATTTTGCAAGGACTGCACTGTAGTTTATGGCACACCAGTGTTAAGAAAATTAACTTCTCCATTGCAGTGCCCAAAATGACACTTAGACCCAATAAAGACCTTGCACCCTTTTGTTGGCCAAGTGAGAGAATGGTTTTTGTCCTTTGTTTCCTCTGCTTCAGGCTCTGAAATGAACCAAATTCATGCCTGGAGATGAAGATCAGTGGTGGAAGTTAAAGCAGTGCTTAGAAGGGCTGGCAGGCTCCCACAGCTGAGGTTTGCTCTGACAGCAGAGCATAAAATCACAAGCATGAAGCTCAGTTTAGTGAAGCTGATGAGTTTTAGCCCAGGCACAAACACATTTCTGATGCTGTTTCAGTGCTGGCCTCAGCAGTGCCTTTGCTGTCGATTTGCCTGAATATCCTCCACATCAGCCCATTTCCCTCAGTGCCCACATGAGCCACCTCTTCTGCACGTGATGGTCCCTCAGGGGATGTTTCCCCAGAGCCACTTCTGAGTAGATCAGCAAACCTTGCCCTGGTGAGTGGGCTCAGTTAATAACATCCATTAGGAAAACACTCCCAACCTCTTCCCCTTCCCTCACTGCCCTGAACATCTGAATTCTTTATTCCAAGACCTAGAAAAGCAGAATTGCAGGACCTCTGGACCAACACACCTGCCCTTACCATGCAGGCAAGCCTCCCCCAGGCATGCATTAGAGACAGAAAGCATCTTAATCATCCACCCTGCTGCAAATACGTTCGCAGAGCTTTAATTGATTAACAGGCAGTCCTTGCCAGCAAATGAGCGGCTGGCTCCAGGGAGCTCTTGCTTGCTTGTTTTTAAACAGTGCAAAGTGGGAAAATGGCAGGAATAAGCAGTGAAAGCTCCAGGGACCCCCTAAGAGGGAAGGGCTGGTGGGAGGGAGGCAGAGCTGCTCCATGTGCTGACCTTATTACTGCAGGGACAGGGAGGTCAAGTGGTGGCAGAGCAAAACACCGCAGGGAACAGGGAGGAATTAAACTGCTTCTAACCCCAAACTGCCAGCTCACCTTCAAGCCATGGGGGCAAATAGTGACAGTTTGTGGATCTTCAGGAGCTAAGGTATTGCTAAAACTGCCTGAAAGCCAGTGATGTGCTCATCTCTGGTGACACAGCAGAGCTGCCCATGTCAGCCAGAAACAGCTCTCCAGCATCTACCTGGATGCACGAGCAGGGAAAGGGAGAGGGCAGGGCTCTCCCAGAGAGCTCCCATGGCCACCCACCAGCTTCTCATCTCTTCTTCCAACCATCCTTGATCCAGGAGAGTTGGCCTAATTTTAGAACCCCTTGTAAGCCTGAGAAAGGCAGAGGTCATACAGAGAATGGCTCTGGCAACACGACCAGAGCACTGATGGCAGCACCACCACCAGCGGATGGAGTTGGTCATTGATAGACCCCAGCTCTTCTGCAGGCTCCAAACCATGAGGACAGAAGAGGCTCAGGGAAAAACAGGACTGATGGTTCACTGCTGAAGCTGCTTTGCAGTGCAGAAAAATACACAAGATCCCAGAAAGAAGAGGGTCGTTTTCCAACCAGTTCAGCTCGAGGCCACACAGCCCCCCTGGCCAAGTGACAGCAGGGCTGGGCCACCCTCTCTCCCTGCACTGAGCTCCCCTGCTACTGCCTCTGCTCTGGCTGCACAGGGAGCTGCACACTCCCAGCTGCAGGGGAGATGCTCACAGCCCCCAACACAGCCAGAAAATCCCTATAATTAAATTCATGCAATTAAAAGTTGGCACAAAATCCGAGGGTGTTGCTGGCGGCGTGGGCGGGCTCCTCGGAGCAGGCAGCTGGTGCGTGTCCTCATCACGCGGTGCCCGGGGTGGGGTTTGCTGTCACCCCACTGCCCCCCAGGGCTCCCCAGGGCTGGGCCATTCCCGAGGGGCTGCAGGAGGGGACAGTCTCTCTCTGCACCAGCCCCACCGCTGCCCCCGAGCTCTCACCCAGCCCGGCACGAAGCACCATTAGGCTTGAGCAACCCGTGAGTCCTGGCTTCGGCAGGGGAAGGGAAGCAGTTTAACAAGGTGGCTGCAGCTAGACAGCATCCAGCTGCTGGCACACACAGCTCCTGGGGATGCATTTCAAGCTGGTTTCACAGCGCTGCTCCCTCATTTCCTGCTTGCACCGCCTGCTCTTTCTCCAGGTGCCCGCAGTGGCTGCTCCCGTTAGATCTTCACCTCCTTAAGCTGATGATTTTCAGCTCTTGGGCTCAGTCCCTGCCGATCCAGCTGTGAGGATGCCGGTGTACTCCATCACATCCACGCCTCTCTGCTGTAGGAGTTGCGCCTCAAGCACTTTCTGGACAAAATATCCTGCTCCTGGAAGCCCTTCCAGTACCAAACCAGCGCTGGCCAAGGCTATTTCTAGAAAGCAGGTGTAATCTGAGATGGGCAGAAAATTTTGGGACAGAAAAAAGACCTCTGGATGCAATCACTGGCTGCTTTTATAAGTCAGATGGCACAGGAATATCCTGCTTGCTATCTTTTCTTGCAAAGTTAAAATCCAGTTTATAACAGAAGAGGAGAGAAGCTGCCCATCTGGGTACAAAATCCATACCATCATGCTCAGAAGCTCATTTACTCCACACAGCCCGAAAGGGAGATGCAATATGCTGCAGCACTGGGAATCTGGGGCAGTATCCAATAGTAGGAAGACTCACATCAGATTCCAAAACGCTGTGAACCTCAGCCAAATCAAATTACTCCCATTGCCGAATATATCATTTTCCACCTTAAGTGGAACAGCCTGCCTGCCCTTAACGCGCTGCAACCTCGCCCCAGCGCGGCGCTGAGCGCTAATAGAGATGTCTTTCCCAGGGCTGTCACGGCCGCCCACCCGCTGTTTGATGACTTTACACACGTGTGACAGGTAGTAATGTCACTGACAGCCTCTCCCTGGCACCCAGTTTTTATTCATACCAACACCTTGTCTGTCTTCGCCGTTGCAGGGGGAGCGCCGTGCCTGCTGCCGCAGACGGAGCTCGCTTCCCCGCTCTCGGCGCTGCTTATCTGTGCTGAGAAATGGGACTTAATTCTGCTGCTGCTTCCTCACACCAGTCTATACATCAGCTGCAAAGGCTAAACCCCAGATCATGACAGGGCAGGATCGTAACAAGCTGGCAGCAAAAGAAATGGATACACTGTCAAATCCCTTGCAAAAGCACTGACAGCCTCCTGACGGGGCTCGGATCAGATTTTAAACTGATACTACACTCAGTCTGAGCCAGAAGGCCAAAGGAGAGCAATCCCAAAGGGGAAAACAGCATCCCCAACCTTTGCCTATCTGCTCCCTTGCTAAGCTGATGGCAACTCAGATTCTTCTTAAGTATTAATGCTGTGGGGACTGTCCCTGTCCCTGAGGTGCTGTCACTTCAGCTCTCTGCAAAGCCACAGCCTCTGCTGTGATGGGGCACAGAGGGACCCCTGCCCACACAGCCCCCTCCCACCTCTCAGTCAGAGCAATGCCAAGGAGATGGTGACAAATGCACTTCTGAGAAGGAAAACTAACTCCTGCAAAGCCTGGAAGCAGCAGGGAGCAGAACATTCCCTCCCCACCAGGCAGGTTTTCTCTCTAATGCTTTTTCTCATATTCAATATTCAAACTATTGGGGATGCTGTCAAATGAGAGTCTATTGCTGTTTCAAAAGACTAATAATAGAAATTATTAGACTCTAGAGAAGCTCAAATATCACCAAGGAGAGTTCAGTAGGAGAAGTGGAGAAGCAGTATTAAAAAAACAGGCAGCAGCCCAGCAGCCTGAGAACCTTCAGCACTTAACTAAGAATAATTAGCTGTAAAAATACAAAATACAAAATGAATGCTTAGGCAGCAGCCCTAAGAGGTAGAAGAGGACCTAAGAATTATAACATGAAGAAGAAAAACCCAGTTTTGGAGTAGAGGGGAAGCCAATATCCCAGTAAGAGCTATTGCCAGAGGTGACAGCAGTAGGAACCTTACAGTGCCTAAGTGGAAGGAGCTGAGATGGAGAGGGACAAGGAGACAGGGCACAGTTCTTGCCCCATAGGGACATGCAGAAGGAATGATCATAATTCAGTTTAGAGAGAAGAAAAGCCTCGGGAAGAGATGATAAAAGCCCCCAAATCCATAAAAGGCTCCTTCAGAAAGAGTTGGTGTTCATTTTTCCTACTGCTGGGAAGGAGGTAGGGCTTGAACTGCAGCAGAGGAGATATATTTTAAGAAATTTAGATAGGGGAAAAACACCCCTCACTGACTTTCAAAGGTTGATTGAACTCTATCCTTCCTGAGAAAGCAGCACAATGCACAGGGGAGAGCTGGAACCAGTAAACCTTTCCATTTTGGGTTGGCTCTGCCTTCCCCCTGCTCCGGGCGAGCCAGTGAGAGTGAGCAGAGTTCACAGCAGCAGCAAACCCAGGCCCTGGGCCCCTGTTCAGTCAGATAATTAAGCAGTGTTTAGACATCTAAGCTGTCCTGCTGGCTACTGCCCCAGTGCCTCGGGAAATGAAGTCATTGCTTTCCTCCCCACCAACTTCCCCCCTAACTGTGAGACCTGGGAGGTGGGACACGGAGGTGGAACCCTCCTGGCCCCATGAGTCCAAGGAGGTGGATTTCAGGTGAAGCTCAGCTCTCTCTGCTTGCAGACAGAGCATGGAGATAATGAAATCCTACCAAGTACCATTTGTGCTTTAGAAGGCATGATGATGTTAATTAGTGCTCAAATTAAGCAGTAAGATTGAAGTGGGCATATAATGGACCACTAATAAATGCCTTGAGTGTGTTGAGATGCAGGACTGAGGGAAGAATGATTTTAATCACCAGGAGTATATTAATGATGGCCCATAGACTCCCTTATTGCCGTTCCAACAGGCTGAAATGCTGTGTTTTCCCATTAGAACACCCATTAGCCTTGAGCCCACTAAAACTCCATCAGTGAAGCCACATTCTGCCCATTTCTGCTCGACATATGACCTAATTAACACCATTGCAGGGGCTTGAGCCCAGCTCCAAATACCTGGCTCTGGAAACCCAGGTGGAGCCAGGTGGTGTTTTTTGGGAGGCAGTGGGAATCCTTTGGGTACCCACCACATCAGTATGAACACTTGCCATCCCAACTGAGAGCCAAAAGAGCCAGCACATCCCTGCACACACACGGGGGGCACGCGGCGTGCCCAGCATGATGGATTACACGACAGCATCAGTTAAAATAATTGTATTTTTCATTTCCATGCAGATGAATTACTTCTCCAGAAAGCCATTTGTGCTTAATGCCATTTGTCTGCACTATGGTGCTAATCCACTGCAAGGACATTTTTGTGCCGAGATTGATTGACTCCCTGTAAATAAGTGGAACCTTTAATTAAAACACAAGCGCCGACGCGGTGTCTCGGTGCGCTGACAACACACAGCACAGGCCACTTAAGGGGCTGATTCTATTTTAATCTACCCTGGAATAAATCAGGAGAAAGACCCAGTTCAGCAAAGCACTTAGCACATGTTTAAGTCCATCATATTCAGCAAAGTATTCAAGCATGAGCCGAACTGCGGCAAAGGCTATCGCAGGAAAACGACGGTGCCTGTTGAAAGGACGCGGCTTGAGTGTGACAAAGCGATTTGTTTGCCAGGTCTGTGCCCCGTGGGAACACACAGTAGGTTTATGGCTTGGGAGGAAAAGTGGCAGGGTTTGTAAAAGCCTGTTGGGTGATGGTTAACCCACCAAAGAGAACTGCAGTAAGAGCCCGGGGGAGGGCTGAGCAGCGAGGATGAATTAGCGGCTGGCTAAAGGCAGAGCCAGTTTCCACACAATGGGGTTTTCAAACAAACCCACCTGGCCTTTGATAGGGAAAAGGATGGCAGAAAACACATCAGGAAAAGAGGCCTCCTTGCCTTCCTCCAAGTTTTTCATCAGGTTGTGGTCAATGTGCCAGAATTTGGTGCTCCTGGGAACAGCCACCCCTTCCCACACCTTCAAAGGAGGGGACAATCCCACACCTTCAAAGGAGGGGGACAATCCTACACCTTCAAAGGAGAGGACAATCCTCTTGGCAATGCACCAACTCACCCTGCCATGCTCCACCACAGATAATAGGGATTACTCAATCCATCATGAAAACACATTGCCAGGTGTGGCAGGGAGAGGGTCTAATGGGAAGTACAGGAAGAGAAACATGGAACAACCTCTACTGGGCTGACCTGAGCTGCTGGTGTCAACACAAGAAGTAAAATGGCTTATGACAATTGAAATCAGAAAAGCCACTGAATTTCTTTCTGAAATTATTTTGCTTGAGAATGATGAAGTTTGTTTCTTTATTCTGACTGACCCAACAGTCACAGCAGTACAATGCACCAGGGCAGGTCACCAGATATGTCAGAACATTTTATCTCCATGTCATGTTATGCCAATTTCCTTTTGATTATTGTATTTTTAAAATCCATTAGCGGCGGCTGCAACTCAATACCAATTAAATACACTGTCGTGTTTTCTACAGGGAAGTGCCTCTCCTTTGCTTCATCGAGAAGCAATTTGACACTTTGAATAAAATAAGCATTAATTATAACAATCAATGGAGCAAACCTGGAAAGATGATACTGGGCTGACAAAAGAAGTTATCCTGGCCTAACCAGTTGGAGTAGTCTCAGAGAAAATACTATCAGAATGGCTTGTCACTACAGCTGGTGTAGGAATTCTGACAGTGCTCTAGAGAGCAGGAGGAGATGGCTCTGATTTACTTTAAAATTACCTTTTTTGGACAGTTTAAGATACCATCTGTCACAAGAAAGTGGCCAAAGGGAAACTCTCTTCTGCAGAAGGAGGTGTGAAGGCTCCCCACTGGCAGGAGGCAGAGAGGATGGGAAGGATCAGATGGATTACCCTTGAGAACTCCAGCTCCTCTGTTGTTAACTTTCTCAAAGAACTCAGGTAGCTGTTTTCAAGGATCTTACCAGCTTAATTAGCTACAAATAAGTCATTTAACAGGGAACTTCAGTCATTAATACTTTTAGCTATTTTTCTTAATGATCCCTCAGTTCCCCATAACTGGCATTAACCAGAGCATCTCCTCCCTGGATTCCCAGCTGGCAGCTTTGGGAACAGGGGAAGAAGAGACAGGTAAACCCACAAAGCCCTTGCTGTCCCTCCTGCAAAGCCTCGATCTTCTGCAGCTTTGCTGAGCTCTAAACTGGCTGCAGCCCCGACCTTGAGCGAGAGCAATACGAGTGTGGAGAAATCACACCATCCTACATCCAGGCTTGCTGCCCGTGGGATCACCGCGTTCACCTTTCATGAACGAGGAGCAATTTGTTGGGTCTGACCTGGAAATTGAAGTGCAAGTGACAGGGCTCAGCGAGGGCTGCAGGCCTCCTTTGGGGAGACAGATGCACAGCCTCGGCAAACCCAGCTCCCAGGAACAGCCCTGCTCCTAACGAGAGCTGACAAGCACAGTTTACCCACTGGCAGGAAATTATAATAGACAGATTTTCCCCTTGAAAGCAGAAAGCCTCACGTGCAGATCAAAAGCAGTGTCAAAGTCCATCCTGTGTCTTTTGGTGACTGTCCCTTGCCTGTGGTGGCTCTGCTTGGCGGAGCACCATGGGCAGGCACAGCTATCCCAGCAGACTGATGCCTCTGGATGTGAGCGGAGACTGTGACTTGCAGAAGAGAAGGGAAGACAACATCCCTATCAACCCTGCTGATCTAAATTTTACTTATTTAAAGTCATTTGTTTAAAGCTTCCTGTGAAAGAGCTGGAGACCCCAAGCAAAACATCTCAGGAGGGGAAAGTGCTTCCTTAGCAGGTAGGAAAAAATCCTCAGTTGCTGCAAAGGTGACCTTGCACAGACACAGGTACAGAAGCACTTGGTGAGCTTACTCCCCACACTCTTAATCAACTCTTTTTTACAAAAACAGGCCACCTGAATGTTCAGGTTTAGGGTGCTCCTGCTACAAAAGAGGTAGAAATAGATATTAAGCTCAGCTCAAATGCAGATTGTAGCACAAAGCTGTCTTTTGTGAATTTGTTTATAGACTCACAGCATTATAGAATTATAGACTGGTTTGAGTTGGAAGGGACCTTAAAGATCAAGCACAGGAGGCTGCACTGCAAGGCTCCAGGTACCTCTCCAAAAATCCATTGCACTGAGCTTGGTGGGGTCCCCTGAGTGGGAGAAGGTCTGGATGGGGCTAAGGTCCTCCCAGTCATCAGGTAGTTACCCTGGAGGCAGGGAGGGGAATGAAATGGATCAGCAATCAAGGAAAACACCGCGGCTGAAAAAGCAAAGCTGCCTTTCCCCCCCTCAGATTTGACAGTGCCGTGCAGCAGCCAGAGGAGCAGAGCTGCTCCCGGCAGAAAGATGCTCTTGCTCTGCCTCTCCCTTCCCTCCCACATCCAGCTTCACTTGCACTCTCACCCACCAGCTTTATTATTTCTCACTCCCAGCTCGGAGGCTCCCAGGTCCACACAAGAGGTGGCTGCACCTCATTTGCCAGCAAATTGCCTATGAAGCTCATGTAAACTAACTCACTTTGGTGAGTCTCCAGCAAAGGGCATAAAACACAGGGAGTGTGGCTATCCACCAGCGGCTGGAGCTCCAGCTAAGAGGTGTCACCAGGAGAGGACAGGAGCCAGCGACAGCCTGTCCCCAAACCCGCAGGGAGAGCCGTGGGAAGGGGCTGGAGCGCTGCGAGCGCCGGCTCCCCCCTGCAGGGCACGGCCGCCCCGCCGCGTCATTTCTGCTTGAACTGTGACAAAAGCCCTCCTCGGCACACAGCTCCCTGCTGCCAGCCTGGGCCGGAGCAGCCCGAGGCACCTGCAGGGAGGTGAGCGGTGCCAGCCCGAGCCCCCTCCCGGCGCGGCTCCACCTCCCTGCCGAGCGCGGCCACGCAGGGCCCGGCAGGGCAGGCGGGGATGTGACCTCCGAACACCCCGAGGACATCGCGGGGCACCGACCCATCCCTGTCAAGGCGTTATCTCCACCTGCCCTATCGTCCCCCCTGGCACAGCGAGGTCGACAAATCCTCTGCCTGGAGAATGCGCTTCCCAAAACAGTGGAAGTAGTTACCATGGAAATAAAGAAAGGTTCCTCGGCCCAACTCCACCAAAACATTCATTTGCCTCCCAGGGTTTCACAGGCTACTTATTAACAACAACAACAACAGCAGCAGCAAAACCGGAGAGACACTGGAGCAGGACTAACAAGTCGGGTTTGGGAAGGACTCCCAGGAATCGCTGTGTATCTGCTGGAGGAGTCACTGATGCGCAGGATGAGCCCGTGAATTGCCCAAGGATTTCAGCTCATGTCTTGCACACAAACATGCAGGTAGGAAGATGTGCTTTGCTGTGCAAAGGCATGAGCAGATCTGCTCACTGAAATCCCAGGTTACACCCAGAGCCAGCTGCATTTGCCCCTGATCTTGAGTGCCCGGTGCACATTGAGGTAAAATGAATTGCTGCAAAGTGCTGCTGCCTGGGACAGAGCTCTGCCTGTGATCCTAAACACCCCTTCTGCTCTGCCCCAGCTGCCAGCCACCAGTCCTCTCCTGTCCAGGGAAGGATGTGAAGGAATGCTCACAGTCCTGGCCAACTTAGAGCCCAGCAAGGACCATACCAGCAGTTCAAACTGCGCCTCCTGGGCTAAGCAGGAATACACAAGTTGTTGTTTATAAACAACCCATTTCTGAAATAATTAGGGAGCAGGCAAAACAAAAGAAAATGCCCATAACTAGGAAGATGGTGGAGGTTGGTTGTCCATGAAAGGCACCTGTAAGAGCATCCTGAATGCACTGAGGCTGCCCCACGCTCTCAGCATCAGCTCCAGCCCTTCTTGAGCTGAGCACCAACACCCCACCCCATCCTGCACTGTGCTCCAGATCCTCCTGACACAGCTCAGAACAACTGACATGTTAAATCACCACTGAAACACCCTAGGCTTAGCAGAGGACAGACAGCATCAGGAACACACACCTAATGACAAACAGCTTCTGACAGATGCTCAGATGCAGAGTCTGTGTGGCACCTGTGTAGCATTGATAATCCACGTAGGAGCAGTGCAAGGGATGCAGGTATTGTAAAGGCCACGTGTTGCACAAAAATTAATTTCACTTTTCAAACTAGTTACTATTGCAGTCTGGTTTTTTCCTAATTAAAGTGACTTTGGTCAGAAACACAGACTGAGATCAAATCCAGACCACTCAGACCCCTAAATACTCTCAGAGACCTGGTCCATGATACCCAGTTGGAAATGGATTGAATCTGAACACTTGTACTTATTGCTGGATCATTTTGTATATTGGACAAAGCCTTCCCTGAGGAAGTAAATGATCTGGTCCTTACTTCCTACCCCTTGTCTGCTGCTCTCATGTAAGGCTGGGAGGGTCAGGAGCATGGGCACTGGGGATGACCAAATCCCAGCCACCAACAGATGACACCTCAGGAACTTCAGGGAACTTTAAGGGAACCCATCTCATGTACATTGGTCACCTGGAGTTAGTAAAATAGAAGATAATGAATGCAGGCTTTCTTTGAAAATACCATATGGGAGAAAAAAATGTAATCAAGAGAGTGTGTCCTGTCCAGATGGGAAGAGCAGCTTAGCACCCTGTACCCACAGAATCTGGGGGTGACTTTTTTCTACACCCAGGTTGCCCAGACTGCAGGAATTTGGGAGTCAGCCTATCATTAACATGCATATCTGGGAGTGTCGTGTCTCATCAAAACTGTCTAGGACATATTTTAGCACATCAGAGCTTCGATTTGAAGATGCTTACACAGAAATACACAGATGGGTATCGGCACAAGATGGAAACACTTCAAAATATATGTGGAGCTTGCTGCAAACTTTGCCTTGCTGATCCTTCCCTCCTTGGAAGGGCTTGTGAAAGTCCTTGGGGGAATCTGGATTGTGCTGTGCTTGTGGGAGGGAAAGGGGATGCAATTAAAGCATAAAGTCGTGTCTTCCATAAGGAACAGGCTGTTGGTTTCCTGCAAAGCCCCGCCCCACAGCAGAGTGCAGCCTGGCGCAGGTGGGGCTGCAGCATGTTCCAGAGCTGCTCCGTGTATTCCTGGGCTCCCTGCAAACCAGCTGCACTTCAAACATGATTGTCCCCGGAGTCACGGTGTGAAAATCGCTCACCGAGGGCTGGGTCTGCCCCGCTCATGCAGCAGCCAGCAGAAAGGGGCTTTCCACCGAAATGAGAGGCGCAGGCTGGAGGTGCGAGAGGGATTCCCTCTGCTCTCCCCTGCCCTCAGCAGCCTCTGCGCTCAAAGCAGCCCAGCTTCATCTGCAAAAGCCCGAGGGAAATGAGCGGCTGAGCTGTAAACAGAGGTAAGCGAATCCTTCAGGGAATCGGTCCAAGAGCCGCGAGCTCCCAGGGGCTGGAAAGCAGCCCGAGAGGGTGGCGGATCCCGCGCTCGCTCCAAGCGCACACATGCTCCTATGGCCCCGGAGAAAGTTTAATTTGCTGCAACTGTTTCAACAAAGCCAGAGCCCCGGTAATGCTGTTACACACTGAAATCACTCACTGGGAAAGAGCACGGAGCAGAAAATGCTGTGGGCACAGAGGAGCCCCTCGGCTTTCATCGGGCACCCAGACCAGCCTTGGCACCTGGGCTTTGTAAGGGAGAAGCAAGGAAAGCCTCCAAACCCCCCTGAACCACCCCAGAGCACTTAAAATACATGGTGTGCCAAAACAGTCTCTTAATTTAGTACAGGGGGGATGAAGGGGTAAGAAAAGATGAAGAAACTTCACATAATGTCCTGCATAGTGTTTAAATAAAGGAGGTGAGAGTCACAGAATATCCTGAGTTGGAAGAGACCCACGAAAATCATCAAATCTGACTCCTTGCTCTGCACTGACCATCCCCAAGAATCACACCATGACCCCTGAGAGTGTTGTCCAAATGCTCCTGGAGCTCTGGCAGCTTTGAGACTGTGACATCCGCCCTGGGGAGCCTGTTCAGTGCCCCAGCACCCTCTGGGGGAAGAAGCTTTCCCTGATATCCAACCTAACACTGCCTCCCCGCAACAGAGTGAAGAGCTGATGCTGAGTATATTCTTTGGCCAAAGAACGAGGTTGGCATGAGGACAAAGAGGTAATTTTTGCCATAGTCACGTCCTCTGACACCAGGGTCTGAGCACCCTGCCTGGAGTTCCTTTACACCCTCTCCTCATCAATGACACCTGTGCTACGAGCAGAGGCATCCACACATCCACAGGGAAACAGGTTTGGGCTGGCAGGATGTGGAGAGCTGCTCTCTCCCCTTCTCCTCCTCCAGCTATGGCCATTCCACTCAGCCAAACCACCTCATCCTGCTGATGCTTCCCAGCTGGTCCCTGCCTGACCCACAAAGGTGCCCAATTTGTATCTGCTCAGATGATGGCTCTCCACCCTTCAGTGCCAGGCACTGCCTGGACACAGAGTTAATTCACACCAGGTTGCTCTGCTGCACTCTCTGGGCACAGATGCAGTTACCTGGACCAGTTTAAATCACACTTTCTGCCTTATTCCAACTACTGGAATTACTTACACCGACCTTTCTGCCAAGATCCTGCTGTAACTCGTATCCAGCTAAAAGAGTTCATTGGACCAGAACTTCCTGAGGGGGCCAGGGGAACTCCAGTACCTCTGCACCATCCCCACCATCCATCCCTCTCCCTGCATGCCATCCTCAGCCAGGCTGAGTCAGCCTATGCAGGCCCCACAGTGAATCACACCAGGAGCTACTGCAAGCTAAAAATAATCCCGTGGGGATTTTTTGGTTCTCAGGTTGTTATTCTTAAACTGCTCACTTCCCCTTCCCAGGTCACCACAAAGCTCCTTGCACACACCCTGCCCCCAGCACTTCAGGGCAGCTCTAAGGGGAGGGTGAGTGCTGCCACCAGTACCCTGCATCCCAGACTTCAGAGACCTGCCAGAGCTTCTTACAGCACTGGCTGGTGGGGTTTGGAGCAGGCTTTGGTGCACACCTCACTTACAGGGCAGTCACAGCCAGCACGGTGTCAACCAGCAGCACCAGAGCCAGCCAGGCAACCAGTCCTCTGCAAGCCCAGCAGCGTGCCAGGGATGTGTGTCAACACCTACTCTGCACCTTGCTTCTCTTTCAGCTGGCAAAGCTGCTACCTCAATAGGGAGCAGCTTCAGCCAAGAAAAACAAGCATTACCTTACGTTCCCGGGCTTGTTTGTCATTATCATGATGCTCTGCTCTAACTGGGAGGCCGCATTATGCATCATGCTGCCTACTTCCAAATAATAAGCTACATGTGTAAATAGGCTCTGCTATTCAGAGTTGAATAGCTAACAAATGAGCAAACAAAAACTCCCCAGCCCACCACACTCCTGTTTAACTGATGCAATGGGTGCCTTTATGCATCCTGAAGCTGAGACATCCATCACACTCACGGTGCGAGCGGCTGCTGCATCACTGTCACAATCCAAATGCCCCGGTGCTGGCTGCAGCTGGCACGGGCATCCTGGAGGCTCAGGCTGGCACTGCCAGCTCCTCTGTGAGCCTCAGACCTAAAATGGGCATGATACTCTCCCTACATCATCATTATCACAGTTGCTGTGGAAGCTGGAGGTGGATTTGGCTGTGCTGAGTCCATCTCCTTGCACTGGGAAGGAAGAGTAGGGTGTTGGGAGGGTGTTTGATCCAAGCAGAGGTCCCATGGGACACCCTGGCTCTGGATTAGACCCTGGCAAGGCTCTCATAATGAGCCCCTATGAATTTCCAAGCCCTCTCCTGCTGCACAGCTTTCTCACTCTATTGAACCCTCTACAAATGGTGTTCCCTTCACCACAGCTCTACCTCCTTTTGTATTCCTTCATTTTCTACCATAGTCTGTATTATTATCTATTGCAGGAAGAGTTATTTAAGAACCTTTGGGCTATAATGGGCTTGGCATTACAGGAAAATAAAGCAGCTCTCCAGGAAACTCGTGCTGATTTCAGCCTTCCCATTTACGCTGTGATGCATCACACTGTGCTCTAATGTCTCACTAATCTGCAGCTCAATCTGCTGTTAAACAGGCTCATGATGCAGAAGCCTCTCACTAAGGTTGCTTGATATTCATCTGTTGATTGAATCATTTGCTTCTTGTGATTTGCAAATGCGCCAAAGAGCCAGAAGCCCTTTTTTCTTCTAGAAAAGTTAATTGGATCAGCATCCTGCGCTGGCAGGTGGCACCCGCTCCCACCCAGGCCTCCACCGATGCCAGCATGGCAGAGAGGCCACCCAGCAGGATGGGACACTGGGATCAAGGACACCACAAGGGACAAATTCCCCAGAGAAACATTCTCTGCAAGAATCAAACACCCCATTTTTTTGCAGAGGTCCCCGGCAGCCCGTGCAGAGGTGCTCCTGCCCTGCAGTGATGTCTCAGCCCTTCAGCCTCATCAAAGCCCAGGCATCCAGCAGCAGGGCTGGGCACCAACAAGCCTTGTTTCTAGATATTCCCTACAATGAATTTTCCCCTCCATACTTTCATCTTTCTCATTTTTAAGAGCTAAGTTTTACCAGCAGCCCCTTTGGACAAATCCCACCCAGTTATTCACAGTTACAGCTACACCTTCATAGCCTGCAAATGAAGGCCCTCCAGCACCACTTGGTTTCAGCTATTTTTCATACTCCAGCATGCCACACACCATTTGATATCTTCCTCAGTAATTAAGTGGTTAGTGCCATTGTGAAAGAAGCCCTGGATGACATTTCTATGTGGTTTCCAAAGAACTGAGGTCCCAAGCAAGGACATATCAGGCACCAGGCCTGCAGGGCTGTGATTATCTGGCTGTAAATAACACCTCGGAATATATGGTTTATTGTGGTGATAACACACATTTTGTAGGTTACATAAATTGGAGCAATCCTGCTGACAGAGGAAAAATAGTGGTGTGTGTGTGATGGTTTCCTCTGGTTGCTAGGAAATAGAGTTAGTGCTGGGTCCTTACATGGCTCGGTGCACACTCGTGACAGATGATAGATTCAGCACATGTGTGGAGCCCAGCCTGTTAGCAAGCCCTGACTGAGGGGAAGGCAGCCACGCAGTGACAGCCAGATCCATTTAACCAAAATATATGCATTTTTCATTAAGGGAGCTACATTTGTTTGCCCAAGGCATTTAGGGAAACGTAAGCAAAGAATGAAGTTGGATCTGAAGGGACAGGTGGTCCAGGCAGGCGAACCCAGACCAGCTACACAGATGCACAAGATGGGCTGTGGTAAGGATTTTAACACCTGTCCAAAGCCCTGATGTGAATGAGCTGTGATTTTTCAAAAAAAAAAATGTCTTTGCTATCACTGCAAAGCCCTCAGAGCCCAAAGGTCTCCTCCCTGCCATGGGGGCTCAGCATGGCTGTAAGGTCCCTTCCCCTCTCCTTGCTCTGTGGGGTTATATTCTGTTGCATCAAGAAGCTGAGCCTGGTTTCTGCTTCTGCAAATGTTTGCTAAAGCAAATTGCAATTTGTTCTATTGGTCTCATGCTCCAATTTGCTTGAAATAGCACAGCACTTGGTCAAAGGGCATGGAAAGTGGCCAGAACCACCTTCTTTGAATGTTTGTATATATAAATAAATATATATACACACGCACATAGACACTGTTAGGTCAGCTAACCTCTCCCCCTCCCTCAAGGCAGGCACAGATCCACCACCCCATCCCCAGGTGCACCTCTAACCTGTTTTTTACTATGACAAAGCCAATGTGAACCCACGCAGCTTAAAATAAAGCAAGCAATTGTCATGATTACAGCTATGCCCTGTCCACAGACAGGGGATTTCATCCACAGCCAAGGGAGCTGACCTGCCTTGTGGTGTTGTTATTGCTTGCATTATAGTGTTGTCCCATCAGGACAGCTCTGTGACCAGCTGCTCTGCAGGCACAGTACTGGCCTTTGCTTTTTAGAGTGATTAAATTCTCCTAAGAGATGTTCCTAGAGCGATCCAGTCTCTCTTTACTGCTCTCACCAAAACAAATGGGACATCCTCTGCCAAATTCAGCAAAGCAAGGTCAGAGGAAATAAAACAGGGTTAGCAGGGCTGCAGACTCCTTATAATTAACTATTTGGCACAGATCAATGGTCTTTTCTTTAGGAGAATCCTAAGGATTTGCCAGAGTGCAAACACACAGGTGTTTTCTGAGTTTTGGGTGCTCTTTGCTGCAAAAGTCCTTGGTTTTGGATAACCCCCTGACCAGGCATTGCCCCATGTGCAGGATGCAGCACCCAAAGGCTGTGTTTGGGCTGGGATGGAGGCAGAGGATGGTTAAATGCTCTCTTCCCCAGCTCCAGAGGGTTCCCCTAGCTCATCCCCAGCCTGCACTGGGGAGGGATCTCCTGAGCTCAGTGTTGGACTGAGGACTGATGCTGCCCCACACCAGCTTGGCCTGTCACACACTGGGAGGCAGAAGTAGAGCCCATTTCTACAGCCTGATAAAAATATAATTTAATCCCAGCCACACAAAACGCTTCCCTAAGCCTTTGAAAGGCCTGCTAATCCTTGACTTGCCCTCAAATCTAGAAATTCTCTTAAAGAATGAAGGAGGTGCTTTGTCTATCGAGTGCCTCTATGCCTAATGAGGTTATTAAGGCATATTAGCATGCACAGAAGAACTTTCCCTCCTGACTTTGGCACAGCAGAGCTCAGGGCTTTTGTCTCCTTTAATCCAAGTCCTCCTGCTCTGCTGCTGCCCCCAGCCCTCAGTGCCATGGGTTTGTCCCTGCTTTTGGCAGAGATGGCCATCACTTCACTCTGACAGCAGTGGAGAGCTCCCTAATCCAGCTCCACACGGAGCTTTTGCTGTTATGCCTCAGATGTTTCTGCAGAGCACACCATGCCTTTTCCTACCTGGCTGGGAGACTAAAGAGGTCCCTGAAGCTACATGTATATCCTGGGGTCCATCATCTGACACAGAGATTTATTCCATTTTTGTTTTAGGCAGAAATCATCCTGTTTGCACAGAAAGCACATTGGTTTTGTGAATGGACACACGTCAAGCCAGCAGCCCTAAACCCTTCAGCAAAGCAAGGTCACCTCCTTTAACCCAGAGGAAGGAAGGGACTGATGCATGCCCAGCTTCAGGACAGGAGGACAGCACAGATCCACATTTCTGGCCTGCCTCCATTTCCCATCACAGCCATATGGGAGGGGGAACATGCTTAAATAGCTGGGGGCCTGAAGCAAGCTTTTGCTCTCAGCTGAAGTGAGACATATCATTCCCCCAGGATGCACCATTAGAGAAGAAAACCTTTGCCAATGTTATGCTTTATAATGCAGTGATTTTCATAACAGCCCAACATGGTTCATCAGCATGTGATCTGGCATGGGATCAGCTTTCCCTTAAACACCCAAACAGGCTGCAAGAGGTGCAGGAGAGAGCAGACAGGGGCCTGGCTGAGTGCAGGAGAGAGCAGACACAGGGCATGGTTGGGTGCAGGAGAGAGCAGACACAGGGGTCTGTTGGGTGCAGGAGAGCAGACAAGGGTCTGTTGGGTGCAGGAGAGCAGACAGGGGTCTGTTGGGTGCAGGAGAGAGCAGACAGGGGTCTGTTGGGTGCAGAAGAGCAGACAGGGGTCTGTTGGGTGCAGGAGAGAGCAGACAGAGGGCTGGTTGGGTTCCAAGCAATCCTTGCAGCAGCCTCGGCAGAGCCCAGCCCGACGTGCACCTCGCTCAGAGAGAAACTCAGGGCTGGCACTGCTGCTTTAATGGGTGGGCTCGAGGACCTCTGGGGTTTTACATCACTCTGACATCGACCTTTACATCAACCTCAGTGAGCCTGTAGTCCCCTTCCTGCCTTGGACCAGAACTGGGCAACCTCACCTCAGCACCACAGTGCTGAGGGCTGGCACCTCCCCAGCAGGCCTGGGACTCCCATATCCATAGGATTTGCTTCATTTTCAGCAAGACAGCCTGCACTTATCTCTGTTTACAGTGACCATGCTTAAATAGCTACCTAAAAATTGAGGTTAGCAGCCTGAAACAATTTCACCATTAACAAGGAAAATGAGGGCTGCATCACAGACTCCCCCAGAGAGCTGAGTCTCCTTGGTGAAGCCCCTCTAAGATGCTGCCAGAGCTGCTCAGAAGCAGCACAGAGGTGTCATCCCATCAACATCTTCTCCCAGAAAAGCCTGTTTGGGTTGCTCCTATGTGCCGAAAACAGAGAAGTTTTCTCCTCTTTTAAAAAAATTTGGCTCATTTCAGTGATGTGATTAAAGAGCAACTTGCAGGCTGTGGCTGGGACATGAATGGATGGGGTGGGACAGGGTGAGGGAGCAGGGAGTGATCCTGGAGCAATCCCTTCTGCAGCAATTCCTGGAGCTGTGCTCCCAGCTGTGCTGGGGGAGCCTCTGGCACTGCAGCCCCTAAACACCAACACCCCTCCACCACTCCTGCTTTTTGGGTGTTTTGGGAGGCAGGAGAGGGAAACGAGCTGCAGGGCTTCCTGGAAGCAAATCCTTGGTCCTTACCATAGCACAGGAGTATTTTTAAGCCAGGTGAGGTGCCCAGCTCAGCTGGATTTTGTATCAGCAAGGGAGGGCCAGGTGGAAACCAGCCCCTGAGGGATAAACTCCTGGGAGAAGCGTCCCCAGCAGCAAGGCTATGGGAGGCTGAAGCAAAATCCCAACATTCTAACAACCATCCTTGGCTTTACAAGAGCTGGAACGTGCTATCCAGCACAGTTTGGCACAAAGCCCCACGAAGGCTTGAGCAACTGGGAGACAACATTCCCTGAGGGAATGAGGAGCTTTAACTTCTGTAGCACAGCAAGAATGCAAGCCCAGGATCTCGAGGGAATAAGAAAGATATGTCATTTCATCACTGTTCTTGGAACGAAGAGGGAAAACCAAAGGAAAACAAAACAGAGCACCCCCTGGGATCCATAAAGAGGAAACTAAAAATATGATAAATAGGCTGGATCATTATTTTCTGAAGATGACATATTGCAGCTCATGTTATATATCTAGATTCCTATTGTCACTAAGGATAAAAACTTTGGCATGAAGTAAGTCCAAGAGAAAAATTTAATTTCTGCCATTCCACAAACTAATAAATACTGGTAAGGAGCCATCTCCTAAAAACACGAGCCAGAAATTCCAGTCCTCTAGGACAAGAGGGGAAGAGGACAACACCACCTTTCCTTGCCTACAGCAGGCAAAGGGTTAAGCCAAGGTGCAATTCATCGTGTTAGCTTGAATGTTAGGAGCAGCTAAGAGAATTACAAGATCAGAAAATTACTGCAAAGTGTGTAAAGATAATCATAAATCCGAGGGAAATGATACAGGCTAACAAATGCTCAGGAGATTATGCTAAAACACCTTCTGGTTCTATAATCAAGCAGGAAGAGTGGCTGGGCACCCACTGCAGTGGGTTATCTGCTGCAGAGGGGAACTCTGTGGCCTGCATTGGGATTTACCCACAGAAAATACTCCCAGAGGAATCTGGAAATAAAGCTGAAGAATGGAAAGCTGAGTAATATTAAAAATAAATTCAGAGAAGGCAGAAAGCTGGGATCCTTCATGCAGTTTTAAAGGCACAACAGCATAACAAGAGCAGCAGCCGACAGGGATGGGAAACCCCTCTTTTAGAGTTGCCTGGCACCAGGCGTGAAATCTTCAATTTTAGATATTGGGGAGGAACCTATACATTAGCACATTGTGACAAGATTCCACTACCCTGCTGGCTTTCCCAGAAAATAGGGGTCATGAGCCAGCCTGTGCTCAGAGCTGGGGAATTTTTCCTCATTTTCTTCCTAACTCTGCTAAGTCATCTTGTAGCAAAGTCTCTCTTGGTATAACTGCTGCTCTTTTAACTCTTGAAACCCTGAAATGAGACTGGGAAGGTTATGAATTTGTGGGGGTTTTTTAGTCCCTAAGGCTTTAAGCATTTTCCTGCTCCTTCACATCACCACTCAAGGGGAAGCAAGTGGACTAGGGCAGAGCTGGCAGGATGCCTGGGGCAGCTGGCCAATTCCATCTCATCCTGCCCCAGATTTCACATGGGCTCTTGAGAGATCTGCTGAACATCCAGGAACGTGTAACCTCTCAAAACCTGAGATTTCAGCATCACTGAATGCTAAAATAGACTGAGGAGTTTGGTTTACATCAAGCAGATTTGGAGAACAAAGCTTTGGTGCTGCACATAAGGGTCTGTAGTGCATTGTGAAAAAGCCTGTTCAGGGTGGTTTGGGGTTTTTCCTCCTTCAAACAGCTCTGAGCACATGATCCCCTACCAGAACCATTGGCCAGGTGTGATAGGCGCACTTGGATTTGCAGCTCAAAGGTGGCTGCAGGGCTGCAGCTTCCCCAGGCTTTTAGACACCCCCTCAGACAGCACAACTAAATATAGCTGTGAGGCACAGGCTGGACAAGAGCACAGCCAGGTAACCAAAACCAACCCACACGGACAGAGCAGCCTCAGGGGAGCATTTCTGCCACCACCCTGACACCAAACACCTCTCAGGTTTGTCCACGTGTGTGTACAGACACACAGCGGGTTCAGGTGAGCTTGGAGAAGCCAGTACCACGTGCCCAGCTGGGAAGGAATAAATCTGTAAAATCACCTTTTTCTCTCTGTTCTGGTGCTTTTGAAACTTTGCTTTGCCTGGCCCATGCGTTTCAGAAAGACACCTGGCTAAATAACCACAAAATCCATTTCTTTGATTTCCCCAGATGCCTCCCATGGGAGAGGGAGATGCACAGAACACATTCCCCTCACAGGTCTCTATAGGAAATCCCACCCTCAAATGCTTTTTTCCTCACTCAGAACATGTGGTCTGAGTCCTGTGGTGGGAACATGAGGGAACTCACAGACCCACTGCAGGCTCAGTCCATCCTGGACATGCTGCACACAACTTTGCCCTGTGCATATCAAGGAAAATATCCCCAAGTTACAAAATACCTTATACCTGCAGCTTTGGGCGGGAATGGAGCACCATCAAACACAGGACAAACCTTAAAGTAAGAGTTTGTAGCACAGTTTGGTGGAAAAGAACAAAGGGAAAGAAAAGGAGAGAACCAGCTTCTTAAAGTAGCTCCTGTTTTCAGCCTTCTCCTCCTGCACATTTGAATCAGCCCCTGTTCACCCAGAATCCTGGATTTTAGGAAGACACATGTACTAGACCAAGTCCCTAGCAGACTCCAGTCAAATTTAATCTCTTAAGTCTTAAAAAACCAAAAGAAAAACACCAAGAAAAATCTAACCCAAAACCAACCCAAGCAGGACCTTTGCATTGACTCTAATACCTGGATAAATCCCTGTGGAGCACCAAGGGAATAAAAAGGCAAAGCAAGATGTGTATCCTTTCACTTCATAGCAAAAACACAGCCACTATTCACACTGCAGAGCCTTTCAGATGATAAATACTGATCCAGCCTTCATTGGAAAAACATGGAGCTGCAATTTCCATGGGGGTTCCTTTCCAACACTACGGCCCCATCCTGTCTTGGAATTTTTTTCCCCTAATTGTACCCATAAAATAAGGATTTGCTCCCTACATAATTAATTGATAGATATCTATTTCTGGATGATGATCTCACCTTGTTTATGTAGGAAAATTTCCAGAGGGTTCCAAAGACACACAGAAAGGTACCCCACCTCCCCCAAATTATTCCCAGACTTCTCCGGTCCGAATGTATTTATTTGCAATAATGATTGCGGCTTTATGCGAGCAGATGGGCAGTCCCTGAGAGGATGATTTGTTTCCCCTCTTTTCTTACTTCATGATGTATTTTATGATTTCAGCAGGTCAGTGGCTGCCATGTGTTTCTCTCTAATCTGCGAGCGCTTTTCGTTTGCCTCATTCTTGGCAGCCGTCGTATTTACCAAAGAGATCAGACACGGACAGATGATGGCAGAGATCCAGGCTCCTTGAGAGTTCAGCACTTGGATGTTGGCAGCAAATAAAGATATATGGATTGCTGTTGTTGGTTCAAACTTACAGGGGCTTTTCCCCTCATTATATTTCAGTTTATATGTGCACATATATATAGATAGATAGATAGATAGATGTGTGTGTGTGTGTGTGTGTGTGTGTGTGTGTGTGTGTGTGCTTGCACACATGTGTTTTTAAATTCTCTTTGCTAAACCCTGGACCAGATAGAATACAGATGAGCTGTTATACAAAGAACAATAGATGTCAACTAGATTACTACCCACTCCTTTTTTTCTTTTCTCCTCTTCCTTTCCCCCCCCCCTTTTTTTTTATAGGCCTGGGTTGTTATAAATCCTCCATGCCCATTAACCTCTGAACTTCACTGATGATATCTCTTCCGAGCTAAATTGCCTGTATTTCCAGACATTTGTTTGTTCACTTAGAGGTCTATTGGCACAGGGAGGGGGGGGACAGCCCATCTCTGAATAGGTCTCATGGATTATAAATGAAAATTCTTTCTCTCCTTGTAAGATGATGCTTTGAGACCTGTAGCAAATGGACAGCTTGAGTTTATCAGCCCACAGGCGTAAGTCAACAGTAGAAAGTTAATCACAGTGATAACAAAAATACCCCAGCAGCATGGTGGGGGCAATGGATCCATCCCTGTAGCTGTGTCCTACCCAGAAAAACCTCTGACCTGCTGTCACTGTGCTCCTGCTGCAGCAGTAGCTGTGAGGGGCTGGGACACTGCCCTGCAGTGCCAAGGAAGGCCACAAAGTCCCTGGAATAAACTGGAATGGGAACAAGGTCCTGTCTCAGAGGCACTGACAGAAACAGGGCAGTGGGACAGCTGCAGGTCCAGTCAGTGCTGCCAGGGCTTTTGCTCCCATTATTGCCAGGAATGAGAAGCCTGTTCATCCTACAGGCTCTGTCCTTTGGGTGGCTTTGCACAGACTTCAGCCACCAAACTACCAAAGGTGAACCCCTGTGGCTGTCAGTGGCTCCCAAACAGCCTCCAGCAGGACCTACCATGCAGTTTCTTAGTAAACACGGCCTTAGCACTTCCAGGAGGCCTAGCAGCTCATTGGAAACATGCTGAACAGCATTTCCAGTATCCTGACTTTAAAATAAAACCTTGGAAGCAGCAAGTGTGCTGGCATCCCCAGCACAGATCTCCTGCCCTCGTTACTGTTATATACATTTATAGTTCCAAAATAACATTTTACTTCCATACATTCATTTAAGGGTGGCTTCCACCTGATCTGTCCTGGAGCCAATTCCTCAGTCCTTCCTGCTCACCATGGCTGTGGGTCCCTGAGTGCTGTGGATACTGGGAATAGGAGTGGTTTCCCAGATCTTCTGGCATGTTTCACCCCCCCTCCCAGCCTTTACATCCTCCACCAGCCACTGGTGAGATATGGTCACTATCCCCAGCTTTCTGACCCTGGCTCCTGGTTCACTCTGTTCCCTGGGAACATGTCTGGACAAGCCTTCCAGATGAGACACTCGTGGGTAACCTGGGGGCTTTTCTGCCTGGGGTTTGTCACACCCCAGAGGCTTCCCAGGTAATTTCCATGCCCTGGTTATAGCTCCTTCCTCCTCCTCTGGACCAGCCAGAGCCCAGAGCTGCCCTGAAAATCGTGGGTTATGTGCCCTCCATAAATGCATGCACAGCCTGCTGTCCCATACAGCAGCAGCAGGGACAAACATCTTCCCAAAGAGGAATTAAACAGTCTGGGGTGGGGTTTTACAAGGCAGAGGACAGGAAGCTCCAACAATCCACAGTTTTCCAGATCATTCATGATTTTCCTGCTTTCTCAGTAACAACTCCTGATTTCCATGGCAACCCTCACATGCTTTGGGAGGTGGTAATTTTTGCTTATGTGGAGCACTGTTCCCACTTGCTGGGATGACCAAGCTCCCCAAAGAGCCAACAGAAAGCTCCCAGCACCAACACTTCACCCTCTCCACCCTCCTGTGCTGGACATTTGCACATTTCCCTCTGCCTTGGACAGGATGGGATCACCAGGATTTTCACTACTGTCTGCTCCCCATCCAAGAGCTCATTTTAAACTTGGCCATGGTTTCTATTTTAATCCCACACAGACATTTTTGGAAACACTTACTAAACCATTAACACATTTATATGAAAGGAAAGATGGTGATTAGCATTTCCACTCCCCCCACCCCACATCCTTTCTTTTTGTGTCAATTTTTTGGCTCAGGGGCTGCAGCAGAACGTGATTACAGCCATGAATACAACTCCAGTGGGTGTGAATTCCTTCATGGCATAAACTTGAGTTACCTCTACTTTGTTTTGCTCTTCCTCCATTTCTATACACACTATTTCACCAACACTCCTGTGCTTGTAACAAGATGAACATCACAAGCTTTACCCAAAGCTCAGAGACCAATGTGGGAACTTCACCTGGGTTCAGCATGGGTTTTTCAGCAGGCTGTGTAAATGGCTCAATAAGACAGACAGTTGATTTGCCTGGTCTGGCCCAGATGTGTCTCCTTTCTACACCTTTTGAGATGTTTTCATAAGCAAGAATGACTTCCAATATAAAGCAGCAGCAATTAGTGCATTTATTTATTTTACTGCAATTCACACCACGGTGCTGGCAGTCTCTGATGGCTGAGGTGCAGAATAAATAAACAAAGTCCACTTGAGCTGTCTTAAATTTCTCCCACATGATGGGTCAGGGGAAAATTGAGACTGCTGGGGGATCTCTGGCCACAGGAGAATGTGTGTGCAAAGATGTAACCAACAGGGCTGCAAATTAGCACAGAGGAGAGGGTTGGAGAGCAGTGCTGGGGAAGCTCAGAGCTGGGGAGGAGGCCCAGCCACAGAGAGCTGCAGCAGAACCTCCTTCCTGGCTAAAAAGGCCTCCTCACTTGTTTTCCAGCTGCATGCTTTCCTTCCCTGCACTGAAGTCTCGTTTGACCCTTCCTAGCATTCATCAAGGAGCTGCTTTCACCCTGGAGATGGTTCCCATGACCAAGGAGTCACAGGCACGGAGCAGGTGCTGGACCAGAAGACTGCAGAGGGCATGACAAGAGGTTCTGCCCAGAACAAGAGCACCAGTGTTTCTTTGGGTAAAGAGGACTCTGAATATATCCCACATCTGGCCAAGGAAGCCAAATTTATCACTTGTGAGCTCAGAATAATGAAGTTATGCAGCTCCAGGTGGGGTTTGACCTGCTTTTGACTTTGTGGGCACTTAGAATTCTCCCAGTAGAGGTGCAGGCAGGCCATTGGGGTCTGGATTCCAACACAATAGTGTCACTTAGCTGCATTTCAGAATTTAAAGTTCCCCCAGGTCCTGCTGGACATGGAGCTGGGACAGGCTCAGACCTCTGCTTCCACTGCAAATCCCTGGCTTTTCTTGGACTTCTGTCTGCAAAGGAAACATCTGATAGAACAGTAACTACCCACATCTTTTGGTATCAGCACTGGCCTGAGATGTCATACACCCTGCTGATTTCAGGAGAGACACACCACACTCCAGAGTATCACAGATGTCCATGCAGGACAAAAACCATAACCCTGGCATGGAGGATTCATCCAAATAGTCTCTTACAGTTCTGAGACATCTTTGTTGCATCCAGTTTTTCCCCCTGTATTTGATGTATATTAACAGGAGAGTGGGAAGATGTGTTTCCACATAAAGCCTCTCCTCCCTATAAAGCATCTTCTACTTCCTCTGTTTTCTTCAGGAAAGAATCTAATCTTTGCTGAGCCATCAGGATGGAGCAGGGAGCGAGTTACCACCCAGAGAAAACCAATATACTGATTAAAAACTCAAGGCCTTTCCCTTGACTTACAGCAGCTATAAGAATAAATAAAAGCCAACTCATTTTTTAAAAAGCACCTTTCAATATCTCTCATTTGCTCCTGACCCTGCAGGGCCTGGACTCCCACCTGCATCTTTAGAAAAGCTATTCCCATGCTGTTGCACTGGGTACTGGGTGGTTTCCTACCTTCCCCAAGATCTGTTCCTTGACACTGGGTGGAATTTCACGTGTGCCATTGATCCTCAGAGCTGCACAGGCAAGGAAGGACCCTTCCAGAAGCTGAACTCCAAGGAAGAGGCATAGAGCTAAGGACCACACAAGAAATTGTAGCTTCTTCGGGCTTGAGGGGTTGAGAGATGGGTCAGCCAGTGTCAGCTGGAGATCAGCTCTGTTTAGGTGACAGTCAGCAAAGTGCTGCTGCAGACAGGACCAGTAGAACCTTGTCACAACACATTTCCTAGGCACAAAGGAGCCGGGTTTGCACCGCTGTTCAGGCAAAGAAACGTGGGACATGGGTCTGCATGGCCTCCACACACATGCAAGGCCCCAGACCATGGGAAGAAAGCTCAGGAGCTGCAGAACAAAGAGGTTGGATTCTGGAGGTGGGAGCCCTCAGTGTGTTACCAGCAGCTCCAGGTGGCCACCACATGAGCGAGGGAAAACGTGCCTGAGAGCAGAGCGATGACAGCTCCACAGCCATGAGCAACTCTCTCCAAGATGCACTTAGGCATCTGCTCCAGATTAGCATGGTTTGACTCAAAATGAGCATTTGGGAGATATTTAAGCAGGTAAGTGGCTGCACCCAAGCACTGGGAAGCAGATGTGGACACGCTCCACGAGTTGGATGAAGTCAGTGCCCTCAGCAAGATAAACACCAGAGCAGCCTGTGGGCTGTGTCAGGGGACACAAAGAGCAGCAGTGGCCCAGGTCAGCAGCACAGGATACAATCACTGCAATAAAATGCTGAGGAGTGAGGATTGTGAGAGTTTTGAAGAACTGCAATAAAAAGGCTGGAAGTTGTTGGTCTGCTTCAGCTAGAAACTGTGAAGCCCAGGCTTTATCACTTGGAAAGAAGGGCCCTTTGTTTGTAGGGCAGGATAACAGTGCAGATGACTTGTTCTCTGTAGTTAAGAGATATTTGCCAGCTCAGCCTGGCTGGGAAAGGGTCATGAGCTCAGGTACTCAGCCCTTGCCTGCCTCAGTGTTCTGCAATATCTGAGTTTATTTTTAAAGCCCTCTTTAAAAAGCCCAAATTAATAATTACAGCATTCAGTCTCAGATAATACCCAAATATGACCAATAACTGTGCAGATGAATGAACCAGACTCAGGTAGGGGACAGGACAGCTTCAAAGGCTGAGTGGTAGATACATGCAAACACCTAATAAATATGACAAAAACCCCATTAGACCGAGAGGAGCAGACTTGACCTTGAGGCCGAGGCAGCAGGAGGAAGCCACTCACGTGGCTGAGGCAAAGGGGATGTCAAAGCAGCAGAGGAGTTTCCTGAGGGCCAGCACTGAGCAGTGACAGAGGCAGGGCAGGGCAGCAGCAGAGCTGATCCTCAAAGCCCAGAGCAGGTTTGCTCCCCTGAAGTGTCCAGCAGAAGCCATTACTTGTGTCAGCCAGCACTGTGCCCACAGGTAAAGCCTGAACATTTTGTCCAAGACAAAAAGCCTGGTGAACTCAACACAAAGGGATGGGTCTGGGAAGTCACAGACTCCCAGAATGGTTTGGGTTGGAAGGGACCTTAAAGATCACCTTGTTTCAATATCCCAGCCGTGGGTGGGCACAACTTTCACTAGACCAGGTGGCTCTGAGTCCCTTCAGTTTTCATCACCAGCTCCCCCAGCATTAACACCCCCTAAATGCACTCTGTAAACCCCAACTCCACAAGCACACACAGAGCCAGGAACTGCAGTGACACTGAGCAGCTCCTGCACAGTCCCCTACTGCCAGTTTTCTAATTTCCCCAGCCTGAACCACAGGGCATGGATGATAATCCCAGCCTGCTCTTTCCAGAGGCCAGAGCACAGGGATTTCACATACGTGTTCTAGTTCAGGCTTTCCTCTCATTTCTTTAAGAGACTTAATGCCTCCAATGCTTGGATTCCAGGATTTTAATGGGTTTAGCTCTGTTTCCCCCTTTTCCTGCTCTGCATCTAATACTTCAGCCCATAAATCTCTGCAAGCACACAGCACAAAAACAGATAAGGAAAGCTGTAGAGCCATAAAACATGCTGGAAAGAACCAACATAAAATCCACCCAATACAAGGTTTATAACCAAGGGAAGAAGAGGCAAAGAAAGCCAGATTAAGGATTGTTGTCAAAGTTTAAGTAAGTCACAGAAAAGGTGCTGTATGATAGCTTAATTAAGCCACAATAGATCTTAATCAATGATATATCACTGCTGATGGAAAAGCTTCAGAAGAGCAGATGAAAACAGGACAAACCAAGTTTGGGATGCTTTCCGCAAATATGGTGCTGTACTAACAGCTGAGAAGCCCCCTCCTGAGCTCCCACATCCCTGTACACCTCCCCTCTGAACATTTAGGAGGGGTCTGAAGGACCATTTCCTCTAAGGGGTATTAAATGCCCATCCCATCCACCATCCCCTGGTACAGCCTGCACGCAAAACCTCACAACGCGTCACCCTCGGCATCTGTGCAATGATGACACAATTAACATGAATAACTATTCCACTCCATAGATTTAGTCCTTTTCCTCTGGGTAATTATGATCTTTCTTCCCCTCCCCAACACTCATTTCAAATCCTCCAGGGTAATATGCAGTCAGCTGATTTTACATTTATCTCGGTTCTATTTGTTTGACACATTTCAAGCAAGCTCCACAAAGCCAAAACCTCCTGCTCATTAATAACATTCACATCACCTCCTTCTTAGCTTCTTTAACATGCTGCTTTTATTTGGTCTAATTGCAACTCTCAGCGTGATTAATCACAACATTTTTGTGGGGAGCTGGGGAATTTGATATCCCTGTCCTCATATGGATCTGATCACAGTCATGCTGAGAGTCCAGGCACGCTTCCTGCAGTCTTAATGTAAAAGCTCAGTGTCAAACAACCCTCCCTGGCCACTACACATTCACTACCAGTGCTGCCATATTCACCCAGGTCCCAAACATGGATAAAAGTTTGAAGGTGGATAATGTGATCCCACCCTGGGAAATAAAGTTTTCCCCTTACAAAAGTCTCCTGGCAGGTAAGTTCTCTTCTCAATTGAACCTCCAGACATTCAGCATTTACCAGACAGAATCATAGAATCATTTAGGTTGGAAAAGACCTTTAAGACCATCAAGTCCAACAAAAAAATGTTATCAGGGATGTTGGAAGTTTAAAGAACTAAAATTACACCCAGGTAGACCCTTAATTCAAGAGGCTGAGTCTCTTTGGACAGAGACTGCAGAGATGGTAAAAGGCACAATGGAGAACAAGCTCAGAATTCATCATCTGAGTTCCTTTTTCTAAAATGCAGAAAGATAAGCACCACCAAAACTCCTCAAATCCAAGTTTGATTCTTGCAATAGTTACAGCTTTGAATTTTTGGGTTTTCTTTCATTTTGCAGTGCTACTGATGAAAAGTTTTTAAATCAGCAATCTTGGAATATCATCTTTTTCTTATAGAATTCTGTGGCAAAACTCCCACGGATTTTAAAGAAACATGAAGAGCATTGGTGTACATTTCTGAAGCATCATCTGGAGGTCACACATTAATATTTGATGGTGACACAACCTCTCTTCCCACTGCACTGGCAGAAGCAGCACGACTGTGGTTCCACTACAGGCTCCTTCTCCACTGGAGGCTCAATCTTTCCCAGTTAACCAGCGATGTAGTGTCTTACCCACTTTCCACCTTAGAAATCCCTCTTCCTGCCCCAAAATCAGCTGGAGAAAGAGCCCAGGCTGTTTCCCAGGAGCGAACTTTCCTTCCCCCATTTCCTCCCACCAAGGCAGCCTGTCAGACCAGATGAAAATCACAGGGACACCAACAGCCTCTCCTACCCACTGCTCTCCCAGGCTGCATATTCTCCACATCATTTGCTTTGGAAAGCCCTTTAATTAATCGGGAAAGGCCCACTGATTATCACCTACTCAGAAAACACCATTTGAAAGCAGGGAATTAACTGCAGGCTCCAACTCTAACCCCGAGTTCCGTCTTTTTCCCGATGATCTCCTGCGAGTGCTATTCCCCTTCCAGTGCTCGAGCAGATGTTATCACTTGGACGCTGAAAAGGCTGAGAAAGCCAAGAGCTAAACGGGGGATTTGGGATGGTGTGTGAAGAGGGAAATGGCCTTTGGACAAGAGGCAGAAGATAAAGCAGGTCCTGTACCCCATGTCTCACTCACGGAGGGTTCTGGGGCAGCGTGGGCACGGATTTCACGGGCAGGGAGCTGTGAACTTGTCGTGGTCACCCACGCACCACAAAACACCCCTGCTCCAGCCAGCCACCACTGACAGCCTGCAACCTGCAGGACCACACCAGCAGAAGGTGATAAGTGTGTGATAACAGGATGCGATGCTCCTAAAATCCTCCACCTAAAATCTCTGGTTGTTTTTCCGAGCGTTTTTCACACATGCACATCTGCAAGTCTCCGTAGCCCTGACAACGGGCTGCACACAAAACGGTGCCTCTGGGTGTAAGGTATTCACCTCCCAAAAGAAAATGGGAATACAGGCTCTGAAAAGCCCCCAGAGCGCAGGGCAGCCCTGCCAAAACCAACACCTCACAATTTCTCACTTTTCTCAGCTCGTCTCTGTGCCGATGCCTTTTCCAGGTGCCCAGATCCCAAACTCCTCCCCACCCCCACAGGTGCTTGAACTGTGACAAAAAGCCCTGGGAAAGTATTGCTGCTCTGGAATCATATAATTTTGTTTGTGCATGAGTTCTTTAAGGAAAAAAAGATTTCATTTCCCCGAATATTTTTAGAACCCCACATAAGTCACCATTAGCATTCTAAAATACTGTTAAATTGCATTTGCACAGGTAGACACTGTCATGCTCTGGGACCATTACTTGGAGAAATGCAAGCTTTATGGATTCTGTCTCACTTCCGCCAAAATAAATTCAAAATATCTACAAATATGATAATAACATGATCTGACTGCGATGAATAAAGGGATCTGTAATTGTAATTTATTATCCAACCATACTCTCCCTCCAGGCTGCCCATTTAGACCTGCCAGGGAGGGCAGGAGCCAGGGATCTTTTGTTGAGGCAGGTGATCCGAAGGGGTTAATGGAAGTTTTTGCACTCACACACAGCACTGCAGGTCAGTGTCTGCACGAGTTTGTCTCCCCATCCCCATCACTCCCGGCAAAACACACTCAGAGCAGAGGGGGAGAAGCAGCAAGGCTGGGAGTTTTTTCCCTGCTGTAACGTTACGCTACACACAGTCAGAAAATCCATCAAAGCACCCGCCCGAGCAGCCTGTTTCAGCTTCTAATGTGCTTAATATAGACTTCTGAGGAGTCTCTTCAGTTCAGGCACAGCTAACTCGAGAGCACAGCGTGAGCCTTGCACACAGACAGCTTTGGATCCCAGCAGTAGGCACAGACCAGCCGGGGCCCAGCTGCCAGGCAAGTCCCTTGTCTGCCACCGCCCCCGAGGGCTCCATCCCCAAAGGGGCTGCAGGAGCACAGCGTGCCCTTGCTCCTGTCACACACCACACTCCCCTTTCTGCTGAGTTTTCCCCCTCTAATAACTCAGTCAGGCTTGTTCTCAGGTGAGCTGTACCTGGAAAGGAGCACAAAGGTGGCAGCAGAAGGAACAGCCCTCACAGCTCAATTCTGGCAGATTTGGCACCAGGTGAAAGCACCAGATTTGCATTGCATGCTGCTGTTCAAACAACCTGAACACATCCCAAGGAGACACCAGGAACCATCCTTCCCTGCCTAAACACCAGGGCCAGAACAGCTACAGATCACTGAGAGCATTTCCTCATGGAAATGCACAGACCACACACCAAATTTAGCTTTCCTCAGCTCAGCACGGAAAGAACCCAAACAAAACAAAACACCCAACATCTCCTTCCTCACCAGCAGCAGCCAGCCCACAGGGTTTCTGAGAGATTTGGGGTGAGGAAGCCCAAGAGCAGCATCTGTGTGGAGATGTGCACCATACCCAGGGTGACACCAGCACCAGATGAAGTCACTTGTGGGAGGGAAGGATGCTGAGCAAGGGGGAGCAGTGAAAGCAGCAGAGCACTCTCGGCCCTCTGAGCGCCACTGCGGTGGAAACAGGCTTTTGTCACCCGTCCCAGCACACATCAGGGACTCTCGAGGTTTTGGGAAACACAGCGATGCAGATTGTGTTGGCTACAAGGAGGAGGATGAGAAGGAACTCCCGCGGTAAAAGGAGTGCTGAAACCAAACGTCTCCGCTTTTTCTGCACGCGTCAGAACTTTACCAAGCAGCAAAAGCACCGGCGCTTTTACACCAGCTTGGCCCAGCATTTTAACCGGAGCCCCGCGGGAGCTGGTATTGTTTGCTCCATCCTGGCGCACGTTCAGCTCGTCCATTCACCGTGACTCACCTCCCGCCTCTTCTCTTCCTGGCCACTTCAAAGGAAGTTGCATCTTCCCGGCGATTAGCACATCAGGCAGCCCTTTCTGTGCAGCTTCTACTCTTATCAGCAGCCCATTTCCTAAAAACAAGAAACGGGGGGGTGGGGGGAAAGGGGAAAAAGCCATCAGCAAACTGCAATCCGGTTGTTCTCCCTTGTCCTTAAAATATTAACTAGACATTGACATACTGGAGTACTTGCTGCATGAAACCTGCTGCGATTGGGGATAACCGGGACATTACAGAGGGCCATGAATCACCTCAACTGCACAGGCTTCAAGTCCTTTTGCTAGGCAGAAGTGAAATATGCTCCCTTACAACCAAGTGACCATTTCAGTATTTTTTCCAGTTATCTCCAGAACATTTATTAGATTAGGGGGGTTTATTTATGGACTCTGAAACTGTGCTGTTTCCCAGCGAAGCGTTTGTTATCTGTTTAATGTTCCCTTTGTTCCTCTGGACATTTGCATTTATTTATTGTGATTCATTGCTGCACAGGTACCAGGCTCCAAGTACCTACAGTTTTAAATACATTCACAACACACACATCTTTGCCATTTAAAATACCTTTCCTCTAACAGCCTCTCCAGAGCCAGAATATCTCCATTCCCTGATGAAACCTGAGATCCTAGGATCAAAACTGCCTCCACGTGACAGGTAACAGTAACCTTCCAAAAGCACTTGTGCAACCCTATGCAAGTTACTTCATAGTTTGGCACATTTATGGGGAAGTCAGAGCTTGTTACAATTGATTTATTTAATATCAGGCTTCATAAGTAGGGCCTGGTATATACATACACATATATATATATATATATATATAGGTATGTATGTAAATAATTGGGATATTATTTACCCCCAAAATCAGCCCTGGCTAGAAGGGAAATTTCACCTGTTCCCCTGCCTATTGTCAAGGTTAAAAATTTCCCTCTGTGCCTCCAAGTGATTTGAATTTAGGACTGAAACCCGAATTTTTTGCCTATAGCCAAGCCCTCAAATCCAGATGCAAGTTTTCTGTGGACTGATTTGTTTAACTCTGATGCAAAGCAAAGCCCAAGCTGCAGGCTGGGGATCTGAAGCGTCTGCAGGACCAGGGCCTGAGCAAACAGAGAGCCCACTGTGCTCCTGCCAGAAACAAAAACGAGTGTGGAGCAAGTTGCCAAAGGAAACCAGGCATGAAGGGTGTCTCCACCCCAAAATACCAGATTTCAGCTTTTGCTGGACTCAGAGGAGTGTGTAATGTAACTCTGAGCATTGGTCACCAGCCCTACAGGGCTCCTTGGAGCAGATGTGATGGATGCATGGGCACTCCTATGCTCAGAGTTCCTTTGGTGCAAAAGGTACTACACTTCTTATAATGTGTATTTTACATTTCATAGATGTTTTTAATGCCTGTCTCAATTAGAAAAAATATGGAAGCAAATAATACATGAGTAAAGGCAACAGTTACTGCATGGGATTTGCATGCTGTCATGGAATTTGGGTATAAACTCTGGGGACCCTTGAAATCAAAGTTCTTTTAATTAATTAATGCAACCAGTTGATTTGGTGCAGCCCTGTAAAACAGCTGGAAATTCAATATACCAGAGTTCTTTTGAAGAGGTTTTTTTTTTCCTGACATGACTACCTGTGGTCCAACAGATGTTCATTTGAAGAAAAGAAAAAAAAACAAGCAGGAAAAGGAAGACACAGGAAGAGTATTTCCCCCTCACCCCAGATTCCAACAGCAGGGGAAAGACAACACAAGGACACGGATTTCCAGGAAACTGGGATGTGCTGGAGGCTGCTGGTCACCACCCAGGAGCAGGAAGAGCATCTGGGGCGGCCACAGGGATGCAGGAGGGCTCCCTGCGGGCTGAGCCAGGGAAGGGCCACACCAGGAGAGCACACGGAGACACGAGGTCAGGCTGCAGCTCCTCTGCCTTCTGCTAACATCTCGGAGGTGTGTTATCTGCCGAGAATTCCACCTGGAAATCCACTAATAAAGCCACCAGGCTATTCCCCAGCAGGGGAAGCAGAGCTCATCAGTGAAAGGATGCCCTGCCCCTTTCGGGGGGCAAGCACAGGCAGGAGCTGCCCACTGGAAGTTTTCTCTTTAACACCGTGCTGGTCTCCCAAAAAAGCCCGCAGCTGCTCCAATTTCTGTGTTACTGGCCCCGAGCAGGGCCCACGGAGCTGCTGCCCAGGCAGAGCTGGACACGGACACTTGGGGCACTGCGGGGGAGGCACCTCGGACCTGAGCCCTTGGCAGCCACCATCCACTTCTCAGGCTCTCTCCAAGAGCTTTTCCTATCTCCAGCAGCACACCAGGCACACAGCAGGGCAGGGGCTGTAAACAAACCCGCCCTCAGCTGCGAGGATACCGGCTCTGCCTTTGTGACTCTCAAATTCTGCTTTTGAAGACAGCAAGGGAAGGAAACGAGAAGATGCAATCCTGGCTGCCACTCTACAACCATCCTGCTTCTTCCCCTGGCTTATCTCATTTCACATATGTAAAGAACTACAGGAGAGACATCTGGGATGGTAAACAGACACCAGAGCCTGCTGTGCCCCTCCCAGGCAGCGCCCAGCACAGGCAGCTTTCATTCACTCAGCAGCAAGTTTTTAATCCATGCCTAAGGAAGGGAGGCTGGGGACCAGTTCTGGCTCCAAGGATCAGTGGGATCTGCTGAGAAGTTTTAGCTATGCCACGATGGTTGATGGTTTTGGGATCTGTGCACAGCCCAAATCCAGTCTGGGAAAGCCCTGCTGGTCCTCAAGCATCTCCTGAGCAGGAATTTCACCACCATCTTTCTGACAAATCCACAGAGTGGGCGTAAAGTCCTTCACTCGAAACAGAATTGTAAAGAATCCCCCCAATTAAAACAAGGGATCTGCTTATGAGCCCACATAAAATAAGAGCAGCTTTTACAATAGCTTGAGAGAGAGAGCTGAGTGTGGAAGGGTGGGACTGAGGCTGTCAGAGGTGCAGGTGGTGAAGGAAGGAGCCCGGAAATGAGCTGTTCTCCATGTTCAACATTTCTCCAATCATTTTCATATTAGCATATCTCTAAGTGCATATAATTTTCACATCAAAGGGTAATTTTTTAGGTATTTAAAAAAAAATAAAAACAACAAAAAACCCCCTAGGATTGAAGTAGAGAATAATTTCTTTCCTGAAGTCTTTCAAGCAGCTCCTCTCTATGACATGACAGTAAAATTACAGAGGAGACAAGTGTTTAGAAAACTCTTCCCTGGAATTCAGATTATTCTTCAAGCACACAGTAAAAAAGGTTCAGCCAAACTGCAACAGGAAACATAAAGAAAGTCCTGGGAGCACCAAATCACCAATCTTACAATGTCTTCACTCAGAAACAACCTGAATCCTCTGCCCATGGCTTAGGGGCTGAAACAATCAGCATTTCTGAGCTTGTGGTGGGGAGGGAAAACTGGAGATGAGTCTGAGCCCTTCTTGACTCCCACCAGTCCTTCCTAGTCAGGGTGGGCCCCATGCAAGAGCTGGGAGTAAATCTCTCCCTTTCCCTCTGCACTGCTCATCCTTTGCTCTGCAGTCTACAAGGCTCTTTTAGTCCTCTGGATCCAGACAGGGGCAGCATGGATGAGCCCCAAGCACTTCTCTCCAACCCTCACCAGAGCCTTGCAGGGCCCCTTTTACTCTCCCCTGCCTCTTGCAGCAGCTCGAAGCTGGTCTTGGTGCTCTGTTCCAGCAATCTCAGGAACCAGGCTCGGGCAGGAGCTCTCCTTTAATGAGATTTTATTAAAAGACTCTATTACAAATAGCCACTTAAGCAAGTGAACCTTTGGAGCCTTTAGTCCATGATGTCAGTGCTGTGGCTGGATGTTTCCTGGGAGTACTAAACCTGATGCTAATATAGGGCTGTTCTATATGACAGCTATAAAACTGCTTAAGCGTACCAGGCAGGAGGCCAGCAGGGCTTTTTGTGGCTATCAGGGCTTGGCTAAAGGTCCCCTGCAACAAGGCAGGAGGAAGCAGGGCCCTAGGCAGGGAGTCAGCTTTCCCTCACCTCCTTTGCAAGGCTGGAAACCCCCCTGAGGCTGGAAAAATCCACATAGCAGAGGCCCCTCAGCAGAGCCTTTGCATCCGTGCCCAGATCTCCTGTGGCTGGAGAGATTCTCCATCCCTGTGCCCTGCCTGTGGCCCCCCAGGGCAGCTCTGCACCATCTCCCACATGGGATACCCCACACCACCTCTCCCCTGCATCCCAACCATGGCCAGTAGCTGTAGGAATACCCAAAATTTCCCTCAGCCCAGTGCGTTTATTGACACCAGCCTGGCTTCTCAGTCTGCCCTGCGCTGCAGAGCTGCCTCTCTGCCCTCTCCACACAGGCTTCCCTGGGGCTGCACGTGTCCCCTGGCAGCTGCCTGCCCACAGCAGAGCCTCCTGTTTGCAAATCACACCCAAGATACACGAGGAATGCCAGCAATGTTTGCCAGCGGTTACAGACATTAAAACTAACAGCAGAACTGGTCCGACCCACCTGTCAGCTGGGGGGAGATAAGCAGAGGGCATAATAATACACATTAATCACGTTTTAATCTGCGGTTTCCCACCAATAGGTGGCACCAGCAATTTTTGGATGTGCTACAACATGGTACATCTGTTCCCTTGCCACAAGGCACCCAGCCCATGGTGGGGCAGGGAAGATGGATGGACCATCTATTGCCATGGCAGCACCCAGCCCCTCTCTTTTCCCTTCAAGGAGGGAAAGGTTACAATTCCCACAAGCCAATTTTTCCTTCCCCAAACAAACTTATTTGCAGGAATAAATCTAACTTGAATGAATCTTTCAGGGAATATGAGTCTGGAAGCTGTATGCAAATAGATCAGAAAAAAACTGTTTAAAATGGAAAGACAGACTAAGCCCCTGCAGGAGACACAGCAAGAACACAATTTAACACAGCAAACCCAAAACTTCTTGTAACTGAGGCCTGCCACTCATTTGAAAACATCTAATCACCATCTAACACAGTTTAAATATATTGTATAAATATATTACCTTGACTAGAGCATCCTACAGAGGAAAACATCAGGAGACACAGGCGCTCGGTCCCCATACGCTCAATAAAGGAGAAGCGACCCCAGCCAGCTCCAACCCAGCCTGTGGCTGGCACAGCTTCACAGGGAAAACCTCCCAGAGCCAAGGCAAGGCTGGAAACTGCCTGAGAAGCAAACTCCCATCAGCTGTGCCACACCACTACAGGTGCACAGCATCCAACCACTTCAGCTTACAACTCCACGCAGCTGAATTCAGCCCGTATAAATTATTAAAGAGTCTGCAGAACATTACACAGTTCATGTAGTTAATGATTATAGTTCAGTGTCTAGGTCAGATATAATTAGATGTTACATTAAAATAGCTTCACAGAGCCATTTATTCTGATTTAATTACTTAAAATGATAATATAATGAGCAGTGCTTTCAAAGAAAAAAAGAAATCTTTTAATGAGCTCATTTTAAGTTAATATAAGGCAAATTAATCACTTAACAAAATGCGGTGAAAAGACAAGTTCATATTTTAAAATATGTTGTGCCTTTGTCAAGGGGGCTTGTTTATTACCATGCTGGGAAAAACACAGAAATGGGTGGCTCTTGAAACAGCATCACATCCCACTGTACATCTGGAACATCTTTAAACCATATTTTCTTCCTTCCCCAGATATACCTGCTACGCCAGAGCCCTTTGAAATACAACCTGAGCAACAGATTTATGAGCATCAAACTGTGTCTTTATTCCAATGTGAAGCAGAGCGATAGCTGTGCAGAGCAGTCACCCGAGGAGGTGAGCTCCTGATGAAGGGTTAATCGTGGCTTGCTTCATTAATCATTCATTTGCTGGCTCGGAAAATTAGCTTTCACTTGTTTGTTTGCTCAAGAAGCGATAAGCCCATTCCCTCGCTAGTTCATCTATTTTCTTCCCTTTGCATTGTTTTAGAGATTTTAATCCTTTCCAATTTTTGTAATCAGTCATTTTGGTCTTTTAGCAGGAGCGTTTCCAAGCGTGCAGCAATTACTGGAGTGAAAGCAGGCAACTCTCTGCAGGGAAGGAGCCGGCTCTGCTTCACAACCCTGCCAGCAACCGCAGCCCTCCTCTTGTCCCACGGGGCAGCACACAGAGCCCCGAGCAAAGGTGTCCCCACCTCCAGAGCCAGCCCATTTCTCTGCAAACAGAACTCCCTGCACTTCCACAGCCACTTAAACAAACGTTTACACAGGGGCTAAGAGCAAGGCAAGACACGCAGAGAGGTTTGCAGGTCGTGTCCCAGCCACCACCACTCGCCTCTTCTGTCCTAACCTGGCCTCACGAAGCCAGCAAGGGAAACCTGGAGATATTTGTGGAGGAGGTAGAGGGGTGTCCTACAGCCAAGCTGATCACAGCACAAACCTGTCTCAATAAAAGGTTTTCAAACATTTCCATAGCATCGCCTGCAAAGCGCGTGGTCCCGCAGCCCAGGCACCACTCGGATAGCTCGGGAGGGAGCAGAGAGTGACTGTCACACGGCAACTGCACCCCTCCCACCAGGGACAGAAATAATTTGGGGCTGCCCGTTTCTCCCTCAGTGCGCTGCCTCTGTTCCCAGTTAGGCAAAGCCGACGTTGTTCAGCTGCCGCCCCTCCTCACCGCGGCTCCGGGAGCGGCCGTGCGGTGCTATGACAACACCGTGGGTTCCATCCATCTCACAGGTGGCACGGGCAGCCTTCGGGTGCACCCCCGTGACCTCCCCGGCCCCTCCCTCTCAATCACTGGGCCTTAGGTAGGCAGCATCGGGGATATCGCTCTCCCTTTGCTTTGTTTTTCCCTTTTTAAAATCTTTTTTCACAGCCCAACCCACCGGGGTTTGCAGCAGCAAAGCCCCCCTGGCCAGCTGCCCACATTTGCTTGTGGCAGTGGACCAAAGCAGGATGTGTGCAGCCCAGCATGGCCTCAAACTCCACTCGCTGCTGCTTCCCCTTTTCTAGTCTGGGTTTTGAAGAAAAACACAACATCTCTGAGCCGCGAGGCCCCAGCGTGAGGCTCGTGTCACACAGTCATTAATAAGGCTTTCCAGACAAATCTGACTGGAGAGATAATAGGCTTAAACAATTAGAAAAAGAAAAAAAAATTTAAAAAATTCTGTGATGGAGTATTTTCTCGTCCTATTCGCTGTAATTATTTTCTAAATGTAGATCATTATATACGATGCAGGCAGCAGTGTTCCAGAGCTAATCAGGCCATATGTTTCCACATTTTGAAAAGAAAACTAATTAAAAAGAAATGAAAAATGAAAAATAAAAAACCAGAAGGTTTGTAAAGAGGACTGGTAGGTTTGGGTCGGAGAGGAGCGGTGAAGGAATCTTTCAGGAATGTATACATTCACTCCGCTCGGCTCTGCGTTTTGTTTTCAGAATTGTTTCTGGCAGAAACCTAAAGAAAAATATGAACCAGATGTACAAGGAAATAGTTTCTTCATCAGAACGAGAAGAATAGCTCTCTGTCTGCCAACAGACTTGGAGCCTTTACATTTTACCAAGGTGATGTTAAAAATACCCTCCAGGGATGGGTTCTCCTTCAGCAGCGCCAGCGGCAAACGGGACACAGGCAGAGCATCCCTGGGAGGGGGGATGCCCCAGGAGAGCATCTGCAGCTCCCCAGGAGAGCATCTGCCCCTGCCAGGTGCCCTCAGGTCTGGAGTGAGTGGTGGCACATCCCAGAGCCAGCAGAGGCTCCACGGTCCCAGCAGTGCCGGGCGGGCAGCCAGGGCCGGGCAGGGCACCTGGCAGGCGGCGCCGCCGCTCTGTTCGGGTTTTTCCAACCACTCCCAAGGGTTTACCATGCCAGGGGCTGAGTCCTGAGCCAGGGCCTCATGGCACTGGGGGCTGCACAGGTCCCACAGTTCCATAAGGGTTTAGGGAATGACCAGCTGGGGTGGGAAAGAGCAGATTTGAAAGTCTCATCCAAGAGCAGCCCTTGGCAGAAGGGATGTGGGAAGAGCTCAGGAGCACCCTGTCTGTCCCTTGGCAGAAGGGATGTGGGAAGAGCTCAGGAGCACCCTGTCTGCCCCTTGGCACAAGAGATGGGAGTCCAGCTGATTTCTCATTCATTGCCCCCTCTCTTCCATTTGCCAGGTAAAGCAGATCTCTCCAACTTCTCCTTTCTCCCCTGCTCCAAGGCTGCCAGCACAGGACCTGGGGTGATGGCCCAGCCCTGGGCTGGCCCTGCAGGGTGAGTCCTCCATGCCCACCTCCCCTGGCCATCTGCACCACATGTGGTAGAAACATGAGAAACATCTCTGCTGACATAGATCCTTCCCCAGCCGTGCTGGAAAGCATGGGAAAGATCCCAGAAACAGGTCAGCAGCTCCATCACAGCATCTTACAGAGGTGTGAGGAGGGCAGGGCTGAGACCAAGTGGTGGGGAGAAGGAATAGTAACAAATTATTCCCTCTGCTCCAAATGACTGACTCATGATGAAACAAGCCAGGGGCAAGAGGGCAGGCACTGAAGTGCTGAAGTATTTCCATGCCTTATCCTGGGGCTGTGGCTGTGCCTGAAGCCCTGCTCCACTCCTGGAGTCTTCCCTGTCCCTGGGGCACCACGGGGTCCTGCTGGGAGAAGGAGGATCCACCACACTGGGTGACTTTCCTTCAGACACCCTGGGGTTCCACACTGTCACCTGTGGGTGCTGCAGGGGCACAGCCACCTCTCCAACCCAGCAGGGCTCCCACGGGATCTCCAGTGACTCCAGTGAGGTCGGTGGCTTGGGAAGGGAGTTCAGCTGGAAATTAAATAGGACAGGAAGAGAGCAAGAGAGAGCAACCAGGGAACTTTAATCTCATTAAATACACCTCGAGGCTTTAAGTAATTTTGCCAGGAGGAGTCTTTTTCTTGCCTTAAACCTTGCTCCAGCCGCCCTGCACCAGGAACAGGCTTCACAAGGACTTGTCCTTCTCTGCTTCAGGCAGGCCAGAAATCTCTCAGAATCCTCCTGCGTGCTGGATTTGAAAGGGGGTGGGAAAAGAGTGCACTGATCTACTGAAACCAGCTTATTTTGAGGGAACCACGTCAGCTGTGATGAACAGGATTTCTGACGAGGATCTCCAGCAGCAGTAGCAGGCAGTGGCTCTTCCGTAGGCGTTTGTTGTCCGCAGTAGATGAATTTCTGTCTCTCAGCAGTATTTAATTCCAGTAGAAAAAGTTTTCCAAGGTTTTGTAATTAAAGGTAAGGAAACACAAGGCCTCACTACAGTAGTATTACAGAATCTTTGTTTTCTGGCCAGCACTACTTTAAAACAAACAAATGCTGCAAGCTCTGGAGTTGGCTCAGCAAATTGGCTTCGTCCTCATAGGCACTAGCTAATACAAAGAGCAAGAAGTTCAATTTTTCTGCACTGAAAAAAACCAGTCTCATCTGTTTGAAAGCCAGCAGCATCAGCTTCCCAGGTCTATCACAACTCCCCATAAATTAAAAAAGCTCAGTTGTATTTCACAAAGCATCTAAAGCAGCTGAGATTTCACATGGGACACCCGGGAGAGAAGTTTAACAGCGCATGTTTCATGGTGATTGGCAAATTATCAGGTCGTTGCTCCAACTTCCACAAACATCAGCAGCCAAAAGCAATAAAAATACAGGTTTTGGTCTCAGGAGCCTTCAAACTATTTTCCAGAGTTCGACTGCATGACAAGATCCTCACCACGACACTGCAGAGGCACTGAGCTGCTTAATTAGAATAACACAGATGCAGTTCAGTTTTTAAGTCAATCAGAACAATAAACACAAAACCAACAGAATTTTCAGAAGAATTAATCGAACATTTTCCTCGCTTTTTGTTTTCAATGTGATTATTCTATTCTGAAAGAAACCCTGAGGAATCTCATTTCTTCTGTGGCCAAGGGGCATCGCTATAGGTGGCCACTCTTCAGTTTACCTGGAATTTGTCTCATTCAATGGTCTCAGCACTAGGAAAAGCTCCCACACACGTTTCTTGCAGCTCTCCCCTCTGACAGCGAGCCAGCATACGCGCGGGGCGGATATCTCCAACCTCAACATTTCCCTGACAACGATATCAAGAAAAAACTCCAGGGGTTTTGTTAATAGAGAGGAACTTCAAACATCCTTTATTCCCGGATTTAAGCGGGCTGTAATCCTATAGGGTTGATTTTTTCTCTCACTGGTGAGAACAGATACCAACGAGTTGTTTCCTGAAACACTCACGACTGCTACTGATGCTTTTTTTTTTAACCTTGCTTGAAAAACTTCGTTCCTCAGAGCAACCAGCAGCCAGAGACTGCCCCTCCTTTCTCCCCCAGCTTTGGGAAGGCTGCTGCCTGCACTGGAGGCAATGTGGCACAAGCCTGCGTTGTGTTTTGCCCCAAAAGGCACAGCTGGGTGCAGCCCATCTGCTAGAGGCGACTCCAGATGCAGACAGAGCATCCTCCTCTCCCTGCTCGGTGGTTTGTACCCTCTCTGTGTCTCTGCCCCGCCTGCTCCTGCCCTGCTGCCGTGCTCTCCCGGGGCTGAGCAGCGCTGCCAAGGGGATAAGGGGCTGCGATTAGGAGCTGCAATTCCCTGCTCGTGTGGGCTGGCAGAAAATTACTGCTCAGCCGGAGAGGAAAATAACATCTTATTTACCGTCTCTCCTGGGACTCGTCTGAGGGCTGAGCAAGTGCTGACTCACCGGCTGCGGAGAGGTGCCGAAATGCAAAGCCCAGCTGCGAGCTGCGAGCTCTCCTCGGCGCTGGCAGAGCCCCACACCAGTCCCTGCACCTGTCCTGGCACCCACACCGGCCCCAGCCGGCCCTGCTGGCTGTCCCCATGGGCCAGAAAAGGGACCCCCGTCTCCAGGCACCCCAGGCAGTTTGTGACTGTCCCTCCTCAGGCAGCGGCCGTGGGGCTGGCTCAGCAAACCCCTCGAGGAGTCGGGGAGCGTGGCCGGGAGTGGCAGGGACAGGCAAGGGGCCATCACAAGCTTCCACCCCACAGAGCTGCCAAGAGAGCCAGGAGTTTTAAAAAAGGACCCTGCCTCCCCATTTCGCTTTCCTGCTGAAAACATCTGGTCTGCTTGGCACCTATGCTGCGGCAAATATAGCAGAGCATCTTGCTCACGGGCACGGTGCCACCGCGACAGATGGGTACGAGCACAGGCAGCCAAGAGACCTTGTATCAGCATCAAGTGTGTTTGCTGAGGGCAGGATTCGCAGCCAGAAATGTCAAAATGGCTGAGTCTCCGTGCCTGGAGATACCGGGGAGGCGAGACTGTGCTAAACCAGCTCTGGGCAGGATTAGCTCTGCAATGGTGAGGGGAGCTCATTTCTGCAGCTACGGAGCATAAGTTTCTGGTCGCGTGGAGCTGGATTAACTTCTGGCTTGGGGATGTTCCCGCTGCCTCATCCCGTTTCCAGGCGAGAGAGCCCACGGATTGCCCCGGGGCTGGCGGGACACCAGCAAGGCGAGAAAGCCATAATCCCACAGCCGGGAGGGACACGGGCAACAAATTTGTCTTTGCGAAATGGGTTCAGAGACCTGCTCTCAATTAACCCCAGGTCAGCTCGGCAGGCACAGGGAGGTGCCAGCGCGTCCCCGCTGCGCACACCCTCGCAGCCCCGGGCAAAGCTGCGCCTGGCTTCGGCGGGCCGACCGCTGCCTTCATTTTCCATCAGGGAAAGAGCAAAGGACTAATTGCACTAATTAGCGTTGCCCTCATTTCACAGCAATTTCAGGAGCTCGGCAGAGCGCTGAGTCCCGTGGCGGCTCGGGAAGCAGAGGAGGAATGAGGAGGAGCAGATGTGCAGCTGGAAAGGTGTGGGATGGGCTGTCCCTGGTCACTGAGGGCGGCGCGTGTCCTTGGAGCGGCCGCCGGGGCGCGGCCACCTCCGCCACAGCGGCGGGAGCGCGGCCGAGCATCCCGCACCCCTCATCCCGCATCCCGCATCCCACATCCCTCATCCCGCATCCCGCACCCCTCATCCTGCACCCCTCATCCCGCATCCCTCATCCCACATCCCTCATCCNAGAAGGCAATGCCAAGGAGCAGACTTCCAGGCACTGCAGGATTCACTGTGGTGTTCTCGGGTCTGTTCCCCCTGGCCCCACACCCTGCATCCCTCAGCCTGCCTCCCACCTCGCATGCCCCGTGTACTCCTCATCCTCATCCCTCATCCCTCATCCCGCATCCTGCATCCCGCATCCCGCAGCCCTCATCCCGCATCCCGCATCCCTCATCCCTCATCCCTCATCACTCATCCCTCATCCCGCATCCCGCATCCCGCATCCCTCATCCCGCATCCCTCATCCCGCACCCCTCATCCCGCATCCCGCATCCCGCATCCCTCATCCCGCATCCCGCAGCCCTCAGCCCTCAGCATCTGCCGGGGGCACTCGCCAGCCCCCGGGACCGATGCCCGAGCGGGATCGGGAGGGGAATGGAGCGGTGCGGGGGCACGGGGAAGGAGCTGCCCGTGCCACGCTCCCCGCTGTGCACAGCCTGCCCTCCGCCCGCCGCAAGGAGCCCCGGCTGACAAGTGATTGACTCGGCCATTGTGGGGCTGCCTGATGGCAGAAACAAGCACGCTCCCTATGAAAATCGCAGAGACCCTTCCTGTGGGAAAACGTGGTCGCTTGCTTGAAGGGGGACAGAGAGGCATGGGACGAGCTATTCAGAGAGGCTGGAGGGAAACGAGGAGCAGGGCAGGGGTGGTTTTTCCCCCCCACGGTTGCAGCCTGCCTCGCTCTTTCCTCAGCTGGTGCTTTAAGAAAAAAGTAATGCAACACACACCCGGAATGGGAAAGGAAGGAGAATTGGCAGGAACCAGCACGTCTGCACTTGCTTTAAATTTTTATATTTATTAAAATACTCTGGAAGCCTCTTGCATTCCAGCAGCCTGTGGAACAACACTGAAATAAGTTACATACTGGGGAATGCTTGATTTCCAGCAGCTCCAGACAAACACATCTCCTGAAGGGATGGGTAAGGATGGGCACAGGAGTGACTTGTCCACGCTTAACCCCATCTGTGAAATGTTCACATTCTCCAGTCTGAGCTCTTCTGGCAGAGGCAGGAGTCAGCAGCAAGCTGGCCTCAAGTCTAACCATGAGGGTGCTTGGACTGAGGTGTTTACAGAAACATCCGGCACCTCCAGCAGCTCTGACAAGCTCCAGCAAACAGCTGATCCAAGAAAGATCATAAAGAAAGTAATTAAATACTGAAATGCCACTAAAAAGACAAGAGATGGAGACAGCTGGCAGTGCCCTGACCCTCTCTGCTGGTGCCAAGAAACAGCCCAGACCACAGCAAACACTGGTGAAGAAGGCAAATGCTGCCCAGACAGCCCAGTTTTATGAAAAAAAGAAGCTTAATCAGCTTCCAAATCTGCTTCTGGGCCCCTGAACAGGACACCAGGGAGGCACAGGAGAAACGTTCCATAGATCAGGAGCAAACTCCCTGCCTGGTACCAGTGTTTATCTCTGGTGGTTCCTTCCCCACAGTGATGCTCATCCCCCCCTGCCAGGCTGCTCCCTTCACTCCCTGAGCACTGGAGCCTCAGACCTCCAAAATATGGGGATGTTTTTGCCTGCAGCAGCTTGGGATGCAGCCAGTGCTGCAGCCGGAGGCGCGGGCAGAGCCAAGGCTGGCACAGGGAAAGGGGCTGTGGGCACTGCCAGCAGCAGCACAGGGGGCTGGGACCTACAGGCAGCTCCTGCCACTGCTGCCAGACGAGATCAGTGGGTGGCTGAGGAAATCACTCGGGATCAAAGCGAGGTATTGATGGGAAACCCACTGGGAAAGTGACCCTCCTTCCAAAAAAAGTTATTTTGGAAGAAATCCTGAGTGGATCTGAGGGAGGGAAGGCTTGAGTGAGAAACAGGACAGAAAAGAGCAGGAACTCTCACAGGCAGCTGAGAAGGAGAGAATGGAGAGAGAGCGAAGTCTGTGCAAATACTGGATGAGGAAGGAATATTTTGCACAGACGGGGGGTAAGACCATCCTTACCTGAGCCACACCTTTCCTCAAGACCCTCTGATTTGCCACAGTCACATTTGAAAATCTGGAATTCCATCTGGAATGCAAATTCAATGCTGATTGTAAGAGTACATGGCAGCTTTGAGGGACACAAGAGCAAACATAAGACCTGGCTGCAGGTACAAGGGGAACTGCACATTTTGCCTTTCATTTTGGGGAGAAAACACAGATCTGCAGGTCCAGATAGCTGAATTCCTTAAATACACACAGCTGGTTCAGACACACCCTGCAGCTCCAGCTGACTGACAAAACTCACTGTGAATATCTTAAAGTGTCATAAAATACAGAAAGTGTGTATCTGACAACCACATCCTACAACGAGGACATCCTACAACACAGACATCCTTTATCCCCCTGCAATTACCTTCACGCAGCTCTGTCTTATTCAGCAGCTCTGTGGTCTCCAGACTTTGGAGATTTACCTCTTTACATTTACTTTTTTCCCTTTTTTTTTTCTGTCATGAATATTACAGCTTCTGAGATAAAAAGAGGCTGGGAAGAAAGAGAACCCTTTACCTGTGAGGAATGAACAAGAGAAATAGGAGGACACAAAAAGCCCCAGAGTTTCTCCACATACTTTCTTTGCATCCTTTGTATTCCCCAAGCTGCAGTGAAAGTGATAAATCACAAAACCCTAGTCCAGGACATATTCCACAAGGCATCAAAATAAGTCTGTGGTGCTCATGGACCCAACAAATTAAGAGCATCCAGCAAAGACTTAGAATTTATTGTTGGTTGCCAGAATAGACCCAAACATGCTGCTGTTAAAAAATTAAAGAGAGGCCTGGAAGTGGCTATAACCCCCCCAGCTCAGTGGAGAAAGAATCTAACTCAGCTTCCTTCTGGTGCTAATAATTAGAAGGACTTGTGGGGCCTGAGGGGGTATTAGGTTGTTTACAATTTGGCCTTTACCAGATAAATTAAGGTCTATCTGAAGCCAGCAGAGAATTCCCAGGAGGGGCTTGTCTCCTGCTGGGCAGGTTCTCTGTGCTGTCCATGGCAGCAGGAGTGCCCCTTGCACTGAGACAGAAAATGGCTTTAAAAGGATAAAAAATGGAAAACAGGCTGAATTAGCCCAAGAAAAAGATCAATATCTACACACAGCACCTAAAGCTGGTACCAAAGCTCTGCCTGCACACAAAGAGGGAGACTGGAGCACTGTTCCTGTGTGAGGAATGGGACTTCACCATGGATGGAATAACAGCAGTGCCTCCAGTCAGCTAACAGCGTGTCAGGGAAGGAGGCAGAGGTGAAAACTGCATTGCCTGTTTTAATTCTTTCCCCCCAGTTCTGGAGCTTTGTACTGTTTTGTCCTAAATGACACAATATGGGGCTTTGATCAGGCAGGCCCTAGGTGAGTTCTTCCCTGAAGATGACAGTTAATGCCATCTGAAGGGCTGCCCAAAAAGGCTCCTTTGGTAAAGCTCTTTCTCCAGCTAACCTCTCCTCCAATTTAGTACTTTACATCTGAAATTTTGAAGCCAATTTTCTTTTTACTGGAGCTTTAATGAAAGGAGCAAATTATTTATAATGGCAGTTGTTACTCTGGGAAGAGGCAAGTGAAGCTCTTAGGACTTTTGCCCTAGACCTCATGTCACTTTTTTGCTCTGTTTGAGCAGCAGAGACACATTTTTTACTCCGGTGGCTCATTTATTCCACACAAATTAGCACAAAGCCTTATGACAGCAGTGGAGACTGGGGTGGTCACCTTGGTGAGGGGGAAGCACATGGGAGAATTTCACACAGCTCTGGATGGTCTACAAATGGCCCTGGAGAGCAGGCACCGCTGCCCCCCTCCCAGAGGGTTTTGCCTTCTTGTCCTGACACAGCCCTGCTCTAATTCTGCCTCCTTCCCTGGCACCAGACCCTTCCTGGTCCCGCTCTGTCCTGCACCCAACACCTCTGCAGCGCTGACTGACCAAAATGTCTCATTTAATCCATTAGCGGCTTCTAAAACAAAGGCGTTTGGGGGCACGAGCAGCCGAGAGCAGAACACCCCTTGCCCGTGCTTGGGGAGGTGATGAATGCTCCTGGGTTCACCCCAGCCTCGGGAGGGGTGTGGTGAGCCTACAAACACTTCAGATGCTGTGAAAAGTGGGATTATTATTTTAATCAGCTCTGTCCAAGCACTGTCTGGGTCCTGAGCACGCATTTTCTCTCTCAATCATCACGTGCAGCAGCACAAGGCGCCTTGCAGAAAATGGGCAGCAAAGGAACCCAAACCTGCAACTTTTTAAACTTCTGACTTTTGTAACAATCTGTTTATTTTATTAGCTGAGAACTGACAGTAGGGTGAATGTTGTTTGAGTCCACTTACATATATAGGTGAAAAAATCCCCAGTGATTTAGGAAAGTGGTCTGGGAAGGGAGAGGCAGGGAGGTGGGAAACGACTTATTGCTTTGCAATAAAGCTTTTAAAGAAAAGAGAAAGGGGTGGGGAGAGAAGGAAAGAAAAGAGCAGCAGGAGGCCATCTAACAAAGCAGATTCTGCCCAAATTGCCAGCGAGAGGCCCACAAGTCAGTGGGGGCTCAGGATGGGGAAAAAACTCCAGCAGCCCTGAGGACATTGTGAGGTGAAGAAAGTGCTTTGCGGAGTGGGAACTGCCTGCCCTGTGGCTGGGGTCCTTTCTTTGTCTCCTCAGCCCTGCAAATCACTATCTGGACGGTATTTTGTAAAGGCAGCCCTTGCCTGGTGGGATGGGCAGCTCCCTGTAGCCGGTGTCCTACAGCATCTGCATCCCCTTGTGCTCCGAAATAATTCGGGGCAGCTGCACTCGCAGTTGCCCTCCATGAATTTACCTTTAGACCAGAGGATACCAAGCAAATATTCGTGGCAGAGACAATACCCTGTCTGAATGTCTCATCCACATAAGTAAAAGGACTTTGACAAAGCCAGCAAGCAAATGCTTCCTGAAAAATCCCACCAGTTGCTCCTTGCAAACCAGTGGGATGCTCCAAAGCTCCCTGCTGCATCCCCTGTGTGTGAGAGAGCACAGGGCCGCTGCTCTGACCCACCTGTCCTAAAAATACAATGTGCCACTCCTTGGAGCAGTGCCTGACTTTACCAGCCAGGCAAAAGGGCAGTAAATCTGCCCCCACAGCCTCCCCATTTCTTGCTGCTGGGTGAAAATCCCTGTGACTCGACACCAAGTGCTTCGGATCTGTCAGAAGCCGCATCTCCCACAAAGGAGCCCCCAGCCAGCACCAGCCCCTGCAGGACAGCGCTGTGAGGGGGCACTTTGAAGTCATGTCCTTTCTTCTCTTTCAAGCAGCGATTTATAGAGGCACTTGCTGCCGAGAGATTGATGGACAAAAGGGCTGGATCAGCTACTGTATAGCCAGGGGTGAAAGCCTGGATCCATCAAGGTCAGTGGCAAAATTCCCATTGACTTCAATGAGGGCAGGAATTCCACCCTGCTCTCTGCTTCGCTGGATGCACTTTCACATGGAAACCTTGTGTCACAGCCAGACAGATGTTAAATTCAGCTTTTCCTTCGGCACACACACCACAGGGGCCACCGAGCAAGGCGCTTCAAAGGCTGCAGGCCTGGAGCCTGCTCACACGTGTGCACACACAGACACACAGGCCCTTTCCCGAGGGTTTTGATATCCTGCAGAGCTGCAGGAAAACACAGTTTGTGAAAAGAAAGCAGCAAACATTGCCCCAGGCTTGGGCAGGAGTGACCCCCCCCCCCTTCCTGCCAGCGAGCTCCAGAGGTTTTATGTGTTGGTTTACTCTGGTGATTAATAAAACATTTGTATTTGATGGGATTTATCAAGCTCTCTGACCAGGAGAGCACACGTCTCCCAGAAGAGAACAGCAGCATCCTCAGTTACACAGCTGCTGCTCAGGACTTTGTGCACACACTTCAGGAGGAGAATCACCCTCGTGTTTGATGTCATTGATAAGAGAGATTGAGATACCAGATGCTGACGTGAAGCTAAGCCAGGTGAGGTCTGAAGGAGCTGCTCTGGTACCAGAGGCAGCCTGGTTCCAGGACAGACAGCTCAGCCCAGGCTGGCACAGCTGCACAGTGCCTGTCACCCAGCCCTGGGAGCCATCCCCACTCCAAGGACCAAGCAGCAGAATCCCAAGTTAACAGAGCCTTTGCTGGAGAAATACCTGCTGGAAGCCCTCTCTGCCTGCACTTCTTTACTGACCATGTGGTGTCCAGCCACGCTCCCCCCTGCAAACACTCACCAGCCCCACACTCATCTGCATCCTGGCCTTGCTTAGCAGGCATTTTTAAGATGTCACTGGGAGAAACATCTGACACATGTGCTTCAGCATCACGGTGTGTCAGAAGCTCAAGGTCCACCCAACGCTCTTCCTCCTTCCCCCGCGCACTTTGCCAAGTAAGCGGTTTTGGACTCGAATTCCCCTTCACAAACACTTCTTCATGAGCTCATGGTAATGCTCAGGAGAGATGCAGTCAGACAGCCTGGGGAAGTGGGATTTTCTGCTTCCAGAGGAGGTAGCACATTCCCCAGCAGCAGGGCTGCTCACGGGGTGGTTGCCACAGAGGAGCCTCCCGGACATGTAGGCAGAGCAGGGAGCACTTTTTTTCTCTCATTGTCCCATTGAGCCTGTGATGAGGAAGGAGGCAACTCCCCTTCATCATTCCCACTCTCTGAGCCATCCTGCATGGGTAGAAACCTCGTGTTCAGGTCTTGCAGGACACCCAGGGCAGCTTCAGTGCATGGTATTCTCTTGAGGGTGGGGAGGAGGGCTGGGGGAGAGAAAATCACACTTCCAGGACCCCTCAAGCTGGACCCTGCAGCAGTCCATTGTCTTTCTGATGTTGCAGGGCATCCTTGGCACTCCAGGAACACACCAAGCTCTTCCTATTGGCAGCAAAGCCCATCCCAGAGGCTGGAGAGACTTTGAAAATCAATTTACAGGCACTGAAGTCTCTGAGCATCTATTGCAGGGCTAAATCTAATGAGGAGGCTGGGTAAGACTCACAGGCTATGGCTTTGCAGACAGGCCTTCATCAAATGCACAGCCTGTGAAAGGGAAAGCTCTGGGCAGACAGTCTTGCTAGGCCTGGAATAGAGAACACTCCAGCCAGATTGGGGTTCAAATTACGTTTTCTAATGTACCACCAGAGATTTTGGCTCTGTTGTTACTGTGCAAAAGGATTTGTAATGGAATGGAGATTTAATCTATTATTGATTATTGCACTATTTAAAAAAGTAAAAATAAAGTCAGTCTCTTTGAAGGACAAAGTAACGTATTTTAAAAAACCTTGATGTTTCCTAGTAACTCTTAAAAGTCTTTACTGCTCTTCCCTTTCCCCAATACAAATCTTATCATCAGAGACAAAGTTTTACTCTTGTGCTGTTTTATATCTCATAGTTTTATCCTGAAGTCCTCCACTCCAGCCCCAGCATCACCAACTTTATCTCCCCTTGTCACCTGCCAGCATTCCCCTCCCCTTGCATCTGCCTGGGCCACATCTTTCTGCTCCTCCAGGATACTCCAACTACAGTCACCACCTGGGGTTCCTTTTAGTCTATTTTCCACCAAAAAAACCCCCATCTGAAACATACATATGTAGAAAAATAACTTTGTACTTTGGCTATGAACTATCAGATAAAACACTCTGGTTAGGAGACATTTAAAATTCTTTGGGGAAATGATTTTATGCCCCATAACTTGGTGTTACAAGACATGGTTTAGTACTCTAGAACTGTGAAAAGGTGAAGACAAGAAGTTGGAATACCAAACCAGGCCAAGTCTAATGCAGTTTTGGAGGCAGAGGGATGAAAAGGCAGCGTGGAAGCCAGACAGGATCTCCCCACAGAAGGAAGGAGGCAGCATCCCAGCTCAGAGGGTGCTCCAAAAACAGGCTGCCAGAGCCCTGACCTGCACCAGGTGTGGACCAGGGTCAGGTCTACCTGGCCATGCAGGAGCAGGGCTGCTCAGTCAGCTCAGCCCTGTGCTGCCCCACCAGCCAGGCTCTGTGCTGCTCACTTTATGGAAACAATTTCACAAACAAGCCAGTGTCCAACCCAGGGGTTTGGGGTAAGGTGTGTGTTGGGGTTCATGCCATAGAAACCCAGGGTATACAACACAAGCCAACACTGCTGGAACCTTGCCTTTTGGTATCTTTGTATTTTGTTACTGTAACTGCAAATTGAAGTCTGCTTAAAGAATCTGAATGCTGCTTTAACAGAGGTTTTATTTTGCATCTTGTACAATTTAAGCCTCTCAACAGTGGTTTGGGATAAGAGAACACTGGAGATCAAAGTCATGCAGCTACATTTTCCTTCATCACCTGAGGACCACGAACAAAACTATGCAGATCACAGAAACCTCATTTAAGGTGAAAAGTCCTGTTAGCTATAATCTGTAGATTCTTAACAGATGTTGTGCTGGAGCCAGCAGCTCCATGCTATGGCATCTAGTGTGGAGGAACAGTATTTAGTCATGAGGCATTTCTTTCATAGCACAATAATATGCTTGAAGCCCAAGGAAAAAAATAAATAATTTAATTTATAGTACGTTCAAAAGCAACCTTGGACCTGGAGCTGTTAAGACTGGGCTTGTCACAAAGATATCTAACTACAGGGCTGTCAAACACCTTCCTGCCTCCCTGTGGGCTGAGAAACATTCCCAGTGCTGGCTGGGAGGCCAGGATGGGAATGCTGTGAGTCACAGCAATAACATCACCTCCCCCTGGCCACACAGCCAGAGCCAGAGCCGAGGGATGTCCGGAGGAGCGAGCCAGAGCAGGGACAGCAGGAATTCAGGCACAGCTCTCACAGGCTGCTCCTCGTGGGTCCCAGTGTGCCAGCTGTGCCTGAGCTCTGGCTGCAGCTCCTGCAATGCTGGAGAGGAGCAACAGAGATGCCAGTGATTTCAAAAAAAGCAATTGGTTTAAAGATGTTGATTAAAAACCCCCACAATAATTTAACTAAGTAGGTTTCTGGCCAGCTGTGAGAAGGGACACGTTTCAGCCATTCTGTCAGCTGGAGAAAACTTAAAACACATCAGAATCAGGGTTTTTGTGATAGGGCTGTGCTTTCCCAGTCACTCCAGACAACACAGAGCCTTTAGAAATGAAGAAACTGCCAAATGCTGCAAATGGAAGAAGCACATCCTTAGCTCTGAATCCCAGCGTGCTGGAGCTGAGCATCCCTGAACTCCTTCCTGAGGGGTGCACAGGCAGCAGCAGAGCCTGTGCCGGCCATCAGGGGCTGCACCTCTGCTTGTTCCCTCTGGTTCTGTGTGGTCCAGCCCTTCAGCTGGACCTTGGACCCTCCCCCAGCAGAATTCCCAGGGCTCCCTCTGTGCAGAGCCACGCTCCATCCTGCAGGAACAGCACCAGGACACGGGGCCCTCGCTACGCTCCGTGGCCCACAAGCAGCACTCACTTTTAAGATCTCATAAATCACAATGTCAGGCAGCTTTTATGGTCTAATTGAGCCTGGAGTCCTTCAATAATAAGCCCTTGAGAAGTGGGGGGCAAAAAGAATTTCCCAAACTCAAGCTCTGAGGGGGTTTTTACCTTTGCCAAAGACTTCTGCCTCCAAGGCACTCTGCTGAGCACACCCAGCAGAGCAGCAACCCCAGGCAGCAGTGATTAAGTGTCAGGTAAGTGTGTCAGGTAACTGCATGCAGAGGGAACAATGCTCACCACAGTGAGAGAAAAAGTCACCCAAAGGCCAGAGAGATAAAGCAAATCCTGCTCTGGACGTCTTCTCAGCCCTCGTGTCTCCGGTTTGTGGAAATGAAACATTGCAGCCTGTTAACTCCCCAAAGCCTGGAGAGGGATGGGATCTCATCCCTCAGCAGAAAAGGGGCTTTACAAGAGGCAGATTACAGCACTGTCTGCTGTGAGGTTGAGGTTGTTCTGCCCTGAGGAGTGGTTGAAGCAATCAAACTCCAGCCACTTTCTGCCACTCTCCATTCTGGTGTGATCCCATGAGGGGAAAAAAATCCTGTCTTCACCTGACCGTGCTCACCTGCAGCCCCAAAGCCATTCCCAGCCAGACTCGAAGCAATGAGCTCAGACTACCCACCCTGTCCCTGGCTGAATCAGACACAGGAGGGAGTGGTGACAACCAGGGTAACATGACCTCCTCATCCTCTCTTACAGCCAGAGCCAGCTTCACCTCTCATCCACCAGAAGTCATCACAGTTATCCAGGAAATTACCTTGCTCCCAGATATGCTCATTAAGCTCTTTACTTAGATAAGGAAGATTGAACTCCTTCCCCTTTCACAGACTTTAAATCAGTTCTGGTAGTTCTGTACACTTTTAAGCATAATCAACTTCCATTTTAAAATCACAGACACTGAAGCTCAACAATTTATACTTGATTGGCATCTAGAACAAAATCCAGCAGCAATAACCTCTCAGCACCTTCCAAAGAGTTCTCAGGAGATGCTCACCTTGGCAAGAACAGATCCTGGCACAGACACCACGGTCCTGGATGATCCTGAATTTTTTGCACGGATCAGGATGGGCATCACTGTAAACTAAAGGAGCCCTTCTAAGGCCCTGCTGGAAAGGAAAAAAAGGGTGGGGGAAGAAGAGGAGGTGAATGAACAGAGCAATTGTTTGCGAGTGTGTAAGCAAGCAAGTAAGCAGTCAGAGGTGCTAGGTTTAAAATGAACCACACCTTTAAATACTCAATCGGGCAATTGTTAGCATTTGCTTGAAGCATTCTGTTAATTAGTCCATGAATGGCTTCTTTCATCCTCTGTAATAAAGGATTTCTCAATCCCAGAATCTTAATTATTTGCCTTCATATTGGATCATCTCTGTGCAGACAGAAAAATTTCTTTCTTAAGCAGTTTTTCTCTCTCTTTTTCCCCCTATGTGTAGGATTTTTGTCATTCATTGTTCCTTGTCCCAGAGTGAGTACTTAATGGAACAGTGCTGACATGAATTTAGCAAACTCAGATTTACAGAGGCACTGATACATGAACATGGATACACAAAGAAGGAAAGGATTTTTTCTGTCTTGTGTATACATGCTTGGAGGTAAATGTCTTTAATATTTGACCATTTGCCTGTGAAAATCAGCAGCATTCCTGCAGGTGGGAAAGTCTGCTGCAGAGATGTGCTGAAACCCAGCAGTCCAGAAAGCAAAGGCACGGGAACATGTTGGGAAGTGCCACTTGTACCCTGATCATTCTTTCCCTGACATCAGCTCAACACCAGAAGGCAACACAAACATTCAGGCTCTGCAATTAAATCTCTCTCTTAATTCGCCTCCCCCTGAGGAAATGCCTCCCCAGCTGTTAACAGCTGTGTCCGAGCCCCGGGGCTGAGCCGGCCTCCTGCCGGCACCTCGGGACGCTTCACGCCGGCTCCTGCTGGCTTCCCCAAATTCAGATTCTTCCATGGGCTTTGGGGAAGTCAAGGTGCAAGGGAAGCCTCTGGTCAGACCTCTCCCAACCCACCAAGCTCAGGCTGGGGAGGAGAGCTCAGGCCAGCAGATCTGCTCCCGTTCCAGGGAAACCATCCCCGAAACCTCATCGAGGAGCAGGAACGGCGATGTCTCTTCTGAGACACATTTAAGGTTGGCTTTGGGCCCGGGGATTCTGCAATTCACTTCTGTTCTGCCTTGAAATATGTTCCCTCCATAGATATTTACATTATTCTTTTATTCCAGCTTAGGAACACTCCACAAGGAATACATCCCGCTCTCTCCTTCCTTCCATCCCTCCTCTTTCCTGCCTGCTCAGTCCACGCATTACTCAGAGCCCTGGGTAAAGCTCTTTTCCATGCTAAATATGCATCCAACCACTTAATGAGCTTTGGCCAGCTCGCCAGGAGTTTTGACAGGCCTGTTGAACCGGTGCCAAGCAGAGATGAATGTTTGGCTTGGACCAGCACAATGCTCTGTTTGTCTCATTGTTGCATTGGAAGTGTTAGCAAACTAATGTGACAGGATGGAGACGCATGCAACTGAAAAATGACTGAAAATGTAATTCCATGTCAGCACTGACTCCTGAAGGATTATTTGTCTCCGGTGACTTTCAGGGAACTTTTCTTTACAGGCTCAGTATAAAGACAGGTCTGTGTGCCGGGGGAAAAGGATCAATTAGTTTTAACCCAGATGTAAGGAGCTGCCCTCTGCTCTTGCTTCCTAAGATTTACTGTAACTCAACCAGGCACTCCACCACAATTATGGTTTTTTTTTTTACTTATTTATTTTTCTTTTCCAAAAACTCATGTATTTGTCTGCTTACACAGCCCTGTAAGAGCCTGGACTCTGCTCTGCTCCAGGTGTGGGGACAGACTCCTGCAAAGCCCAAAACAGGGACCCTCCAGGTCCACAGCCCAAGAGAAATTCCTGGATGAGAGCAAAGGATGTTAAACCCCAACCAGAACCATCACTTCAGGAGCAGAGCTATGGACCATTCACCATGGACCATTACAGAATTAGGCAGAGTATAAGGACTGAAGAATGATCCTTATTTTTCATTTGCTGTCATTTTACTGCACAGAGAAACCTGTGGAGCTGGAGGCCATCTAAACCATTGTGTCCTTTTGGAATCTGACTCCTTACTCCTTCTTCTGGGTTTTTTTGCTCATTTGTTAGTTTTGGAGCTGATCTTCATTCTTGTCCCTGCAGCACCATTTCCCCCTTCACATCAGGTGAAGGATTCAATCTTTAAAAAAGCAGAGTTGAAGTCAGCCTCATGTTATTCATTCCCTTTAGGAGGGCAGGGTCACCCAGGAGGTACCCAGATGTACCTCCCATGTCTGTCCTCTCCAGACAGAGAGGACAGAGTTTCCCAAGCAGCTGTGGTGCAGTGAGTGACACCCCTGACCATGACAGGGGCTTGGAACCAGATGATCTCCAAGGTCCCTTCCAGCCACATCCATTTTATGATCATGATAAACACATATCTATTGCTTTTGAGTCTTAAAACCTTTGTAAACCTGGACCATCACTGTAGATGACATTGTTCATGTGCAATAAAGGTGGCTACCACCCCCAGAATTATGAACTGTCCATGTACCCACCCACCTAAAGAAATACACAGCTTCTCTGGACATTTTATAGTTTGTTTCTTTCACTTTTATAGCCAGCATTGCACTGATAAATATAGCTGTTTAACCAAAGTCAATGTACTGGAGGCAGAAAAGAGATAAACCACGAACATTTATTTGGATTCCTGCTGCAATAGTGTAAATACTAAAGTTCATTATAAAAATAATGTAAAATAGTCTTCTTAGTGTTATGCTGCTTTGCAAATCCTTTTAATTATATCTATATTTCCAACTGCTAAGATGTCAGAAAGAGATGAGCTGGTGCTAAACATGTCCAGTTTGTTGGGGTTTCATTCAGCTCTTGATATCACTGAAGGATTTTTCAAATCCTTGGGTCTTCTTATCTTGTCAGGAGCTATTATTTTTTTATTCCCATGACAGTTTACTAGAAACAGAAAGCATAAATATATATTTCACTCCTAGGAAAATTGCTAGGATCCCTGTCTGAAGCTCTTGAAGGGACTGACAGGGTTGCCAGGCTGTCATTTGGACAATTCCATGTGCAGATGCCTGGGTTTGGAGCTCTCTGGGGATGATGGCTTGGCCAGCACAAAGAGGATCGATCCACTGCAACCCCCCAGAAAGGACTACAAAGGTGGAGAAGGATTTCATGAACACTCTTGTTTCCATCTTGCAAACCCCCAGTCCACTTCTGTGGAGCTTTTCCATGCTTGTCTAATGAAAGCTCTTTCCCTGGAGCCATGTGCTGCTGCTGGAGCTTTGGAGCACAGGAAAACGTCCTATAGCGTGGAAAGGATAGTGATGGAAAATTTTAACAGCACTGGTTGTTTAGGTTTTCTTCCCTTTTTCAAAATGAAACACTTTTAAAATCAAACTATTTTTTTCCACTGGCTGCTTTGTGAGCACGTTTTTTCACCTGGTTCCAATCTAGACTTGCAATGCAACGAGTGAGAGCATCCAGCACACTTCCAGCACAGCAGGGCTCACTTTTCCCAAATTCCCCACCAAATCCTCTGGCTTATCACAAAGGAGCACAGAATAAATATGACTCAATACCCAACATAAACCCTCCAAGGCACAGAGCAGCTTGGAGGGGCTGTAGCAAAAGGCTTCCCTCCAGACTGGTGGTTCAGTGGAAGGCACTGGAACCTCTTTCTCCCTGCTGATTTCCCAAGGGATTTACACCAAAAATGAGGGGAATTGGGGTGCAGCCCTGATGAAGAAATTACTCCTTCAGCAGCAGCCCAGGAAAATATCACCAAAGCACAGGACTGGCAGGGCTCAGGAGGGGTGCAGAGTACCACCAACACCCTGAACCAGCAGGGCATTTGTTGAAATGTGTGGGTGATCCAGCCTGAAGAGCTGTGAAGAACAGCAAACCAACCTCCCTGGAGCAGTGCCACCCACGGGGACAGGTACAGAGCCTGTCCCACAGCACCCACAGGGCTCGGTGCCTTCTGCAGCTCCTCGAAGGGAGGGGCATAAAAACCACCCCAAATCAGATATCCGCCAGTGGCACAAACCACAAACCCCTCCTGGCACAGCTCGTGACCAGCAGAAATCTGAACTCCTGGAGGGAAGGAGCAAAGTTTAGATAAACCAGGCTCCTCCTGGCTGCTCTGAATTCCAGTGCCTGGGACCTGAGACACAATTCCTGCCCAGCTCTGCAGCCCTTTCTCCCGGCTTATCAAACTCCGTCTTGAAACAATTTCGTCCTTGAACAGATTTGTTAAGCACTGTAATATGAAGATCAAGGAATAAAGATGAGGAAAAGAGAAATTAGATTAAGGCTGTAGATAACGTTTGAGTATAACTAATGCCAAATAGCCAGAGGGCAACATGTCAACAATTTAATGGGGCACAACGTAAAATAATGTTTTCAAAACAAGCGCTTCATTGGATGCTTCCCCTTTGAATCAGATAAAGTGTATCACTGCAGAGAGATTTGCTTTGATCTGTTCTGCAGCAGAAGGTCAAGGGTGTCTAAAGCAGCTATTCAGAGCTGGTGAGTAATAGAATTAAACCACTCAGATCACATCTCTGAACTCTCAGCATCCCCCAGATGTGGGGCCAACCCCTGGGGTGGGGAGCCAAGCCTGTACCCCTGGCTGGCAACTGAACTGGGTGCTGGTTCTGAGCCTGGCCTGCTCATGTACAGCCTCTTGTGGGGTGTCTTAGACCAGGAGAGATCAGGAAAGTCAGGGTCTCTGCACCCATGTTTGTGCTGGAAGCATCTCTATTTCTAGAACGCCAAGGCAGCACCTTCCTCCATGAAGGACTTCTTAACTCACATTAGTTCCAGGCACAATGAGATACTTGTGAAACCTGATCATTGTGAGAAGGATTTAACCCCAAAGCCATTTCCCACCCCAGCTGAGGGTAACCAGCCCAAACTGTGCTGTGCCTTTGGCTGTGGCTCACAGAGGGGACAGTTTGAGCTGCTCTCTTACCCCAGGGGGTGAGGAAGGTGTTTGTGGGCACAGCCCTCCCTTGCACTGCCAACAGAAAGACAAGGTGGGGAATGGAGGCAAATAGCAGGGGGAAAGATTGAAAGAGAGCAGCAGGCACGTTTCTGGGGGCTGCAGTGCACAGCAGCACAGCACTCGTGGCATCTCTGCCTCTGTCCCAGCTGTGAACCTGAGACCTGAGCAGAGGGAGGTGCCACAAAAACACCTCCAGAAGGGCCAGACACAGAGGTTCTCTCCCAATCCAGGGGATACTGGCAGCAGGCTTGTTCTTGGTAAAACGCTGTGCTGCAGCCTCAGCTCGCTCTCAAAGCACGGCTCGGATTTTCAGAGCCGTGCCAGGTTCAGCCCCACCTGCACGAACAGGCAGAGCCGGGAGGATTTGCTGAGAGGAGCCCTGAGCACCTGGGGCAGCGCTGCCGGGGCTGCCACAGCAGCAGGGGCTGCGCAGGGGCCTCAGGGGACTGAAGGCGATGAAGGCAATAATGGGAGTCATTTGTCCCTGGGATGTCACCCTGGCTGCTGGGTGTCACACGCCGGGGAAGGGCTGTGCGCGCTGGCTGCCGCTGCTGATGGGAGGGGGCAGCTGGCACAGGACCCCCCTGCACCCCGTGGTCGGGTGGTTTCTTGGGGATTATAGCTTTGCCTCATTTCAAAATGCTGGCAGCTTTTTGTTAGCTCAGTTTTGTTTACGCTTTTTTTTTTGCTCCTGAAGGGAATTACAGGCACCTGCACTTAATCCACCTCAGCCAGGCAGTTCTTCTTCTTGTTCCGTTTTAATTTACCTCAGACAAGAGGAATTCACAGCTTCTCTGGGTGTTCAGGATTGCTCTCCCATCACCCTCTTGTCTTTCTCTCCCAAATCACCTGATGATCTGTGTTATCTGCTTGCTTCAGGCAGTGCCCCTGCAGCCCTTTTGTGCCCTCAGAGGCTTCTCCCAGGAACCAAGCACCCCACCCCTCTGCAGCATCCAGCCACAAAAACTCCAAAGCTTTGCCAGGCATTTGCCCAAATTCCCTGTCTGCAACAGAAGCAGCCAGCCCCCTGAAGGCACGGCTGGATGCACCTTCACTTGCTCGTGATGCTCTTCCAGGAGCTTCTCAAAGGGTCAGGTTTTGCATCTGTTCATCAGCTGTGCTTTCCTGACCTCTGAGGAGAGGTTTGCTTTCAGAGGCTGTCACGTCTCAATTAGCTCTGTCCCTCTGGCAGGGCAGCGTGTGACTCGGGGTCACCAGGTCTCCACAGCTTGGCAGTTTCAGCATGGAAAGGTAAATACATCTGCAGCACCCAGCAGAGCTTGGAGCTGCCCCTTCCCGGTGAGAGACTGGCCCTAGAGCAGGGACACAGAGCACTGAACCTCTCACATGAAGGCAGAGACCTCTCCTCATCCCAGCTTCCCAAAGAAAAGAAAATCTGGCAGAGGCAGCGCTCAGCAGTGACCTGCCCAGACCTCGGCCACAGCCCTGCAATGAGGTGCTGCAGACGGCAGGTCCAAACCTTGCTCCTCACATTCTGCTGTGCTTCCTGCAGGCAGCACAGCCTCTGCCCTGGAGATGACCACTTAAAAGGAAACCAAGCACCAAGAGGTTCTATAAAACCTCCACCTCCCACTGCTGGAGCTGCCCCAATCCCTTGTCTGGCAGCAGCTTCTTCCAGCTCATCCTTCCTACAGCCCAACATCCCCAACCTGTCTCTTGGAATGCTGAGCCCCTCCACACCTCCTCCTCCTCCTCCTCCTCCACCAGGAACAGGCTCCACCATTACCCCAACAGCTCACACAGCTCCACAGCTCTGACCCCAAACCCAGAACGAAAAGGGACAGGAAGAGCCAGAGCAAAGCCACGGGCTGCACTCTGCAAGCTCAGCGAACAAATTTAGCCTTGACTCATCCAGGATAAATTTGCCCCCTCCAGAGGAGCTTGTCGGGCTCTCAGCTCTGCGTGGCTCTGGGGTGCCAGGGAGGGGTGGATTGCCTCCCTGATCCGAGCTCAGGGACCCAAAGTGTCCCGGGAGAGAGCACCGAGCTGGGCTTTGCTCCCAGTGCGGTGCCAGGAGGGTTTTGCAGCTGTGGCAGCGAGGGTGGGGCTCGGCTGATCGCTAATTACTGAAGCTTGTAATCAGCCAGAGGCACTGCTGAGGTTTCTGTACCCACAGAGCTCCAACTGGCTGTCCTGACATTTTGATGCCAATTACCAAAATGCCCGCACTAGAAATAGCTGTAATTGATAAGGCAGGTCAGCGTGTGTTAATGAAGCTGAAATTGAGACAAAAATGGAAATGAAAGTTTGTAACAATGTGAACAATTTTCCTCTCGCTGTAATAGCTGGATACAACTATGTGTTATTTATGGCTGGGGTTTTTTTAATAGGATGCTTCCTGTGAGGCATCCAAAGGAAATGCCAAGTTTTGCATCCCATGTGCTGGAATGGGCAGGACCAGGTGGGTGCCCACAGCCACTCCAAACCCACAAGGACAAAGGGGTCCCATCCTCACCCATCTCACCCCAAGGTGGGTGCTGCAAGTGAAAACAGCCAGGGTGGCTTTTTTCCTCCCACAAACCAGCCAAGAAGCAGATGGAGGGGAAAATCCCTCCTCTCAATTCCTGCTAGACTAACATTTTACCTGCAAAATTGAGGTAGGAGGCTTTTAAATGACTTGTAGGTGGATCTGGTTCTAGAAACAGCTCTGTTTTACAACAAGTCTTCGCTGTTTGAAGAAGGAGGGTGTAACAGCAAACACAGAAACAGTTAACTGCAGCCTGATGTTCCTGCCTGCTCTCCCCAGGCTGCTGAAATGTAGGGATTTCGGGGGTCACAGTCACAAATTTACCATTAAAGCAAGTGCCTGTTTCATCCCTTTCAAGGGTGGGTTTTCTTTAAAGCTTTCATCCTGGCAGAGATGTTTGAGGAGCTAAAAATAGGCAGCAAAATCACGTGAGAACCTCCGGATGTGAGAAATCACATAAAAGATACGAGCGTGAGTCCCTGTTTCCTTGGAAATAATAGTAGTAGTAATTCCTGAATGTGAGGTTGTAATAGCAAGATCTGAAACTGTCCCCTTGTTCTCTGAAACCCTCTGTGAGCAGCCAGGGCAGGGTAAAACCAGATGCCAAGAGAATAAACTGCCCCAGAGCACAGCACTGTGTGAGGGGAACCCTCCCCTGCAGAGCTCCAGAGGATCAGCCCATTCCAGAGGTTTGTGTGTGCAGGATTGGACCTGGAGTCACTGCATGGAGAGGGTGGGAGAGCTGGGGCAGAGGGGATGGCACAAAGTTCTCCAGACATCCAGCACCAGCTGCTGAAATCTTAGCTGAAGGTTTCAGTTTGGGATGAGCCCAAAGGAAACTCCTCGGTCCCTGCACCCCAAGTTTTGTGTCTGGATCTAAATTCAGAGGGTCAGAGGGCTGGCTCCAAGCCTGGGATTTGGACACCTCTGGAGAGATTCCAGATCAGGAGGAAAATCAGTGGCACGAGCCATCCCTGGTGGGAGTCACAGAGCTCAATGACAGCAGCAAAGGGCTCTCACCCCTCCACATGAAATGGCTCATACTTGTATTTTTACATCCCCAGACTGAGCACTCGAAGCCACACTCTGCTCCAGGCAGTTCCCAGGGACCTGGGCATTGTTACCAGGAGCACAGTGACCTGTGGGATGGGACAGCTGTGTCCCCACAGGGTGGGCACAGAGCCACCCCCCAGCCACAGCAGCTGCCACAGGGGGTACAGTGTGACCCTGAGCCCCTGGTCCTGCCCCCTCCCTGCCTCCTGCTCCATTTTCCACTCCTGCACTGCCAGCTGGAGCCACACACTGCCTCCTATAAATCCTTGCTAAATGAGCATCAGCATTTAATTTATTTCAGAAAGACTTACTGCTCTGCCTGTATGGATTCTGCATGGGAAGCATGGGTGAAGACCAGTACTCAGATCCTGGAGCCAAATGCTCACCAGTCAGTAAATGCTGGAATTCAGGTTCCATAACCCATCCTGCCAAGTCAGGACTTGGCACTGTAAGACAGTGGTGCTCAAACTTTCCACTAAAGCAGCTCCCAGTGCCAAGCATGTTACTGGGCATCACTGTGAGTCACCTACACACAGGGGAGCAGATGTGGCTAAAATCCTGCCACTGCTGCAATTTGCAAAAAATCTACTGGCAGGGGAAGACTGCCAAATTTTTCAAATTTTTTGAGCTGGATATGTTGTTCCCCTAGGCTAGAGAAATGCCACTCTTTTCCTCACTCCTCTTCTCTTTCTTCTTTTTGTTTTTTTCTTTTTGCTGCCATCACAACCATCAGCATATTCTCTCCCTCCTTTTTATGGGATGAAAGAGAGAAGAGCAGGAGCACCCACACCAGCACCAGGATCATTCCTTTGAGCACTCAGCTCAGGTAGGTGGTACCCAGCACTCAGCAGGATGCTGCAGAGCCCTCACCTGAATGTTTCACTCAGGTTCACCATAAAAACCCCCAAATCAGCTCCAAGCAGGGATTTTGCTGCAATAATCATCGTGCCAGATGCTCCAGCACTCCACCACAGCCTGTCTGCTGCTCTGGTTGCCAGATGCCTTCAAGAGGTTTTGTTCTGGATGACCAGAAACCGAATTAGGCTGCATCCAAAGAGCCAGTGCAAGGTTGCTAGGAGATTCCTCTGTCTGCAAGGAGCTGACAGTCACAGGAGTTACTGATGGGTGCAGGGTGCAGTGATAAGGTTATCTCCTTCTGCATATGTGACTTGGGCATCTTTGTGCTGACTCCAGGCTCTCAGGGCAAGGAGATTTTGGCTCAACTTTGAAACTGATGGAGCTCAGCAAGAGGGTGGGAGGGGGATGCTGGTGAGGCCATCGAGCAGTACCCGTAAGGAAAAACAAATTGTGGCTTCAAAATCATATCCCACTCTGAAGCTAAAAAAAATAAAAAATCAGCTTCCCTCTTTGATGTAAGGTGAATTGCTTTTCTGGCAGGGAAAATGGCATTTCCTCCCCTAGGGCAGTGTTATTTCAGCAAAATCTTTGTTCTGCATGACAGCAGATCCTGCCCATGGCCCGAGGTGATGCCCCAAACCGCCAGGGCTGGTCCCCTCCTGGCTGCACCAGACCTGCAGCAGGGCAGGATGGCCACTGTCCTTGTCCCCCAGGCTGCTGGCATGCACTGGGAGGTGTCACAGGTTAATTGCACTTACTGATTAGGGCTGGTGCCAGAGGCCTTTGTGGGGAACAGCAGGGAAATGAAAGCAGCTGCAGGAGCAGTCAGGGAGGGGAGGGGACAGAGCAGGGGGGAAATTCCTCTGGGATTCAGGGAGCTCTCCTTTGGAAATTCCTCTGGGATTCAGGGAGCTCTCCTTTGACTTCTACCTTTTGCTAATTAAATGATGCTATCCAAAAAGGTGAGCTTTGAGGCTTTGGCAAACCTGCTTGCTTTAATGAGGCTGGTTACACAAATTTGCCCTTAAATGCAGCTGGTACCAGACACAGAAACCAAGGGAGTGAGGGGGCTGTTAAGGCAAAGAAGTGGGTAAAGGACTGTAAAATGAACTCCTCCACAAGCTGTGATGCTCTGAAGCCTTGAGCACGTGCTCACCTGCAACTGTTCCAGTTTCAGTGGCTCTGCTGCCTTTTTGGGTCCCCTCAGGGACTGTGGAGGTGTTGATTCAGCAGGCTCTTCCCAGGATGGGATGAGGTGCTGTGGTGCTCAGCAAGCAGCCTCTGCTCCAAAATCCTGCACTGATAGCTGTGGCAGAGCCAAACCAAGTCCTAATTCATCACATCCTGCTGTACCAGGCACATCCAGCTTCCTCAGAGATCCAACCTGAGAGGGCAAAAGCCATGTATGCACAAGTGTATTTTTCAATGATGTCCCTCATTTCATGCACATTTTGGGTGGAGAAATTTCAACACTAATCCTAGGAGGAGAGGATGCAAAGCTCTGCCATAACACCCTCTGGAAAGCTAAAACTGTTCCTTTGCCAAGGGAACACAAGACCAAGCTCTCCAGCATCCGTCCAGCAGAGCAAGAGTGCCCAGGGGCCCTCAGGCATCTGGGGAGCTGTGCAGATCCTGCTTTCTGCCCCAAACCTCGGGCTGCAAGGCAGAGTCTCCAACTGCTGAGGAAGCAGGAATGTGCTGCTCGCTGCCTTGCAGGATCTTGGCTCGTAATAGCAATTGGCGCAGAGTCATCCTTATCAGCGAGCACATTAATCTTAATTAACAGATCGACAGCAACAGTTCCTCCCTGAAGCTCCCCTGAGCATTCCCAGCCTTTGCTGTGTGGCTGCTCCAGCATCACTGCTCTTCCCAACATGGGGAAAAAGACCCAATCCAGCACGCAAACAGAGGGGCTCCACTGGCTCCAGCCCTGCTGGAGGCACAGCTGAACCCAGCTGAGACCAGAAGCACATCCACTCAGAGCTGGGACCAGGACCAGGACCAGGACCAGGACCAGGACCAAGACCAGGACCAGGACCAGGGCCAGGGCCAGGACCAGGACCAGGAGCATCCCCTCCACCCCAGACCACAGATCCTGTTTTTGGCTGTGATGTAGCACCCACAGTCCCTGAACTGTCCCAGGTTTGTCCAGGGACAGACCTGAGAGAGGAAGGGTTTCCCCATGTTTGCATGTTTCTTACAAGGGGGATTTTTTTACAAGTTAAAAAGAAAGCAACCCCAGGCAGATTATCTATGAAAATGTGGTAAAATGAATCCAAACCAAACCCCAACAGCAAGACCTCTCTCACTTCTGCTCCCTGCTTCTGTCAGGGCTGGGAAATCAGTGCTGGCTGTCCCAGGATTGATTCCCTCCCTGGTGCCTGCAGCTCATCTGCTCATCATGCATGAACAGCTCTGAGGGCTCAGGCTCAGAGAGCAGGGACCCACTGCTGGCCTGGGACCACAGACCCACACCCTGCAACCCCCTGGGGTCAGAGGCATGTGTGGGCCCCCACACTGAGGTGATGGGGAAGCACAGTTTCAAGCCAGCCTAAGTCCAAAGAGGCAAAGGCTGTAACTGGGGGCATAGGAGTGAAGAGAAGCAGTGAAGTGGCTGAGGCTCCCAAGAAAAAGAGAGAAGTAACAAACCCTGGGTGCTGCAGTGTGAATTCAGGGCTCAGTCATTCCCATCAGTAATTAAAGGGCACAGGGAGAGTATCCTCACACCTTGTCTGAGAACATCTCAGGTCAGATGCAGAGCCAGGACAGCTCAGGCCTGGCAGAGCTCAGAATACAATGTCATTCTCTTATCAAAAAAAACAAACAATAAACGAAACACAACAACACCACCACAAAAACCCAATTCCCTTGTCCAGGCCAGCAAATCCCATCATCTCTGCCCAGACTGGACCCTGGGGTGGAGCAGGCACTCATGGCCACATCAGCAGGCTGAGCACTCTGAATAAACCCTGTTAATTCACTAATGAATGTCCCAGGATGGTCTGTGCCTCCCTGTGCCCCTTGCCCCCCTCCCTTTGGGTATCTGCACACTCAACCCTTGGGTGCAGCAGTGGCTGGGACTGGGGATTTCTGCTTCCCAAGGGCACCTGGGAACATGAAGCTCAGCTTCTCCACTTGCACAGATGTTACCAGAAGAGCAGCCTGGTTTGCAGAAGTTCCTTTCCAGGCGTGCTCAGTAATTGTGGCAGCTGGAGCAGCACATCAGGCAGAGGGGTCAGCTCCAGGCACTGACTGCTGAGCACACTGATCTAAGTATTTTTCCAACAGAAGAGAGGGAAAAACCTCATCTCAGCTGAAATACCAAGGCTTTAAAAATTAGTTGCTGTTCATGTGCAGTAGCTCTTGTTATTGAAAACACCATAAAAGTTTTACTGTGCTGACTTAGGGTGCACGTAAAGAACCTCGCTTGTCTTGACAGGCCATAAAGGAACTTTTATGACCTATTGGGTCAATGATTTGCAAAGAAGGATTTACACTGCTGTCCAGGGCTGGGATGAGCTGCTGGAGGAGGAACACACCGAAAATGGCACACAGAGCTGAGGGGTGAACTTGCTGTGGGGTGAAGAGAGGGTCTATCCAGCATGACTGTGTGTATCAGCATGCCTTCCTCTTACACATGTTGTGCTAGCTCAGAGGGGCACAGGATTATGTGCTGAGTGGGTTTAACTGATTGACCTTTACTCCTTTGAGGTTACAAGTGGAGTTTTAGGAGGAAAAACCTTACCTATGTATCAGTTCAGCACTCCCCCGGGGATAAATCTTCAGAAATCCAGGCTGAATCCCCAGTGTTGCAACCGCTTTATCTTTTATCAGGAGGTGTCGGGAAATATCAGCTCCCCTGGTCCAAGGTTCACTGTCAACAGTCTCCTGGGGGAGCTCAGGGGAGAAGAGGCCCTGGCTTAGTGAAATATCATCACCTTGGACTGCTGCTGCCAGGTCTGCTCAGGACAGATGAAACAGATCAAGGGGAGCCCTGCTGTGCCAGCAGCCGCCCACCAGCCAAGGCAGAGACTGCAGCTGCAAGCAAGGTTCCAGTGCAATCCAAATACACACCTCCAGCCTCAAAGACTGCTGAGAGGGGCCCAGGACCATTTGGAAGTCACAAAAGTTGCCTGGAAAAGGGACTAAACCCCCAGTGCCACCTTGCTGGGGCAGCACACTCACCTCATAGCTCCTGGCTAGCACAACCTGTGTCACTCCAGTTCCCTCCAGCCCAGCCTCAGCTGCACACATTTCCTGCTGCTGTTGGAACCATCCCCAGGGCTGCAATGGGGAGAGTCATCCAGAGCACCCTCCAAGTTTCTGCCCAGGCTGACCAGAAGGGAGGGAGCCAGGAAGGAGCAGGATGGTGACACCAGGAGGGAGCAGGATGGTGCCCAGCAGACTCAGAACCCCAGGGAGTTTTGGTGGCACCAGAAAGGAGCAGGATGGTGGCACCAGGAGGGAGCAGGATGGTGACACCAGGAGGGAGCAGGATGGTGACACCAGGAGGGAGCAGGATGGTGCCCAGCAGACTCAGAACCCCAGGGAGTTTTGGTGGCACCAGAAAGGAGCAGGATGGTGGCACCAGGAGGGAGCAGGATGGTGACACCAGGAGGGAGCAGGATGGTGGCAGCCAGGAAGGAGCAGGATGGTGACCCCAGGAAGGAGCAGGATGGTGCCCAGCAGACTCAGAACCCCAGGGAGTTTTGCTCCTGAGCTTGGTGCCTGCGGGAGGGAAGGAGCAGCCCAGAAAGATCAAACGCTTCAAACGCTTCTCTCCCGAACGCCAGTGTGAGCTGAAAGGGAAACCCGCGAAGTTTTAATGCCGGAGGGCAGGAGGATCTTCCAGCCCGGCACTCAGAGCCCGCGGTGCTGCTCCCTGGGGCGGTGTCTGGAGGGTCTCTGGGGGATGAGTCCTTCAGCCTCGGCTCACCCAGCTGCCCACGCTGCCGTGGAGATGCTCGTGCAGGTCAAACCCTTGAAGTGGGACCCTTCAGCCTCTGCAAGGAGCAGCAGCCGCTCTCCCTCCTGCAGGTCCCTGCCCGTCCCCAGGGTCACTGCACACTGCGGGGTGGCTGCACTCTGCAGACTTCCCAAAGCCCTTCTCCTCCATCCCTCGGCATCCAGATGGATTGAACCAGATTCGCTGCACACGTGGCAACCAAATGAAATGGTTTCTTTGGCAACAATAATGAAAGCTTAGAAAAAAATGTGCTTTCTGTCTCCTGTGACTCCAGCAGGCCAGGTAACACAGAGCGGGAAGCAGGGAACTGCAAGCATCTGCCTTGAATTACTGCCTCTGATAGGAATCAGACATGCACTCCAGCATGTCTGCTGCACTTTTATTTATTTATTTGGGGCCTGATTGATTTAAAGACTCCCTATTGCCTGAGCAGCAGCATGGCACAATAATTCACTTGATCTCTGATTTATATTTCATGTTCAAGTGAAGCAGGATGCTTCTGCCCAGCACAAGAGCTCTGTGTGCCAAAATTGGGCTCAGCAGCTTCAGAGAACCTGGGCATGTAGAGAAGCAAAGGCTGTGGCTGCAGAAGGGAGTAATCACCAGATAAAAGCCCTGTTACACATCCAAAACTGCATGGCCAGGGTCACAAACTGAAACAGGGACTCACAAATCACTGTCCCTATTTGCCCTGTGCACAATGCTCAGTCCCAGGCTGTATTTTCCAGCCAGGATCCATCCTCTCTTATCCTCTTCCCAAAGCACTCCCCTCACCCCACAGCTCCAACAGCAATCCAGGAGGCAGTGATGGTCAGTCCTCAGCTCTCCAGCCTTTCCATGATGCTGGAAGACTTTGAGCCTTTTACAGCTCAATGGGAGAGAGCACAAGGCCCAAGGCATCCCCATAACTCCTCCCCTTTGGCCCTGGTGGGGTCTGGATTTCCTCTTTGACCTCATGCCAGCAGGCCTGGCTGCTCTGCGGTGGGTGAGGTAACTGCACCTAATTAAGTCCCTCTGCTCTTCTGCCTCCCATATGGGACAGGATCAAAGCTCTCCCCACCACACTCCAAAGGCAAGGGGGGCCCAGGAGGGATGAGACAGGAGGGATCTCCTGGCCTGGGAGGGGGATGCAGTCAAGCAGAGACACCTTTTTTCCCCCCTGCCAGCATCACCCTTCCGCGTGGCTCCTCCGAGACATCCCCAGGTACCTGTGGCTCCAAGCAGAGTCAGGAGCCTGTGAACCCCCTGGGAAACAGGGCCAGCAGTGACCCCTTCACCCCATGCCCATCACCCTCAGGGTGCCCAGGGCTGCAAACATCTCCAGGTGCTTTGCTACCACATTGTTGGTACCAAAAATAGATACAAGCTATTTCAAACATTTCTCCCTCCTTTCTACAGAAATTGTTACACGGAGCAGAGTTAAGATCTGCTATTCTCTGCTCTGCTTCCCACTTGGAAATACCTTCTAGAAATTAAGGAGGATAAAAATAGCAGCATTCAATGGGAACAGGAGCGAGCTCTTCTCTTCAGAAGATGCTGCAATCACGCAGCGCCCGCGCCCGGGCCCGGAGCCGCCGTGAATAGCACTGCCAGTTGATCCCCTTCAAAGCATTGTTGAATGAGGTCTTAGCCTTGTAATTTAAGGGGATGAAGTCCTTCCTAAGGCTGTTGAAGATTTGGGCTTTCCAGATCTATTATTTTATATTAACTCCTCCTGGACAGCCTAATTAGACAAGGGAGAAAGGGCTGTTCCCTCCCCGCTCCGTTATCCAGGGCCTTTCCTCCTCCTGCAAGAGATTTTATTTGTGCTGCACAGAAGATTTATCAACTGCCTTTATAGCCCTCCCTGCACTAAATCACACTCCTAATGGATAGCCTGAGGTAAGAGCACCACTGTTTATTTTATTATTTTTTTTTTAATCCGTGGAATAGCAAGGATATATGCACACAGAGCTGCAGGCTGAGCTCTGCCTCCCTGGACAGCAGTTTTAAGACTCCCAAGTGGAATTACTTGCACTGGCCAAAATCCTAAGAGAGAGCTTGTGAAAGCCTCAGCAGGACCATCTCAAGGTCCAAGCACACATGACAAGCCAGGGATGAGTGGAGCAGAGATGCAGCATTCCCTGCTCTCCCTCTGCTTCCCTTGTCACCAGCTCTGTGCTCCCAAGTCCCTGTAGGAACAGATTTCCTCCAGCTTTGCCAGCAACATGGAAATAATCCAGATGCAGAGATACAGTTAAAAAATCCCCACCATTTACCCGAGTCCAGATGTCGAGAGTACTGTTAGTGCTGGATAAAGATGAGACAAGAGGAAAGCATCACTGGATTTCAGTGCTGTTTGAGATCCTCTCCCCCATCCCAGCCCTCGGGAATGCCAACCCCCTTCTGGCAAATCCAGTGAGAAGGAGAACCTGTTAAGCACCAGGAGAGTCATTAACCCACTACAAATAAACTGCTGACCTGCTGTTGGGAAAAACATCTCCCAGTGTCCAGCAGGACAAGGCACAAACTCCCTCTGTGCACGGAGAGTTGCTCCCAGCCATGTGTAAAATCCAGCACTCAACACTCCAGCAGGATTAACTCCAGTGACCCAGTGCAGGCTCCTTCCCAAGGTGAGGAAGGATGGTTCTGGTTTCAGCCAGGAGATCAGGGGTCTGAGAGCTTCACATCCTGCTCCATCCAGCTCCTGCTCCTCAGACAGTGTGTGGATGTGGGGAGGAAAGGGACCTCAATGAAATCCCTCAGATAAAATCCTTTTCTCCACTGGTTAAGCCCTCTGGCTGGCAGAGAGAGCAGAGTGAGCCCCCAACATGCAGTTCAGGGGAATCACCAGCTCTTCAGGAGTGAGTACTGGCTCATCACTGCTCTCAATGGAGTCACCTCCCACTTGTTTTAACTCATTGCCTTTGACTTAATCTTTTGATTGATGTGGACCTTGGATATATAACTCTGTGGGATTTATAACTTGGCACAGAAGGAAAATGACAATTGGTATCTCTGATAGGACTTGCAGAGGACAGATGTGTCCACCAGCACCCAAAAGCAGAGCTGATCCTGTGAGGCAAGATAAACTGATGCAGGAAATGATGGCAAGGGTTGACAAAGCTGTTGGTGAGGGGTGTCCAGCAGGGCCATCTCCCCAGGCCTGCTCCAGGATTGCTGGAGCAGCACAGCAGCACAGGGAAACTGAATGCAGGCTGCTCTCCTGCTGCTCCTGCAGGCTGCCTCCTCCTGCTGAGGCCAGGGGGGAAGGTGGCAGGGGATGGCAGACCCTGCCAAGGCCAGGGGGATGGCAGAGGGATGGCAGGGGCGGCAGGGAGATGGCAGAGGGATGGCAGGGGATGGCAGAGGGATGGCAGAGGGGTGGCAGAC
>VZRX01004475.1:18975-79533 GCA_013398075.1 Notiomystis cincta | reverse complement strand
CCGTCCCGGGGGCGCGGGGCCCGGCCGGGCCGATACAGCCGCTTACTGCGGGTGTCCGCACACGCTGCCGGCCCGAAACGCCGATTGGCGGTTTTGTCTGTGCGGTCCGCGGGCAGAGCGTCTCTAAACGGGCTCGGGTTTGGCTCTCGGTGTCGCCTGACGCGCCGGTGTCAGCTGCGAGGGGAATGCCCTTACTATTCCTGTCTGTGCCCTTCAGATCCCCTGTCTGTGCAGCGGTGCCTCGTGTTTACTGTGCCGATGTTGCCCCAACAGCAAGAATTCGACCGTTACACGTCTTATCTATGCCTTCCTCCTCCTCCTCAGCACTGTGCTTGCCTGCATTATGCTGGCACCAGGCATGGAAGAGCAGCTGAAAAAGGTATGGAGGGGGAAAACCTCTTTGTGACTGTTTTAAATGCTGTTGCTTGTGCCAGTGACTATTGATTTTCTTTACTTGGAATGGATTATGTGTGAGACACGAACACCCAGGTGTCCTTGATCCCGAGTTAAGAGGCTGTGTGTACTGAATGGCTTCTGGCTGAAACAGCAAATTCAGTGAATGTTCCTTTTTTAGCACCTGCCTGGTCTCTGAAATCTGACCAGACCTGGAGTTGTTATCAGAGGCCTGCTGCTGTGGTATCTCAATCTTCCTGGGTGAAAAGTGTTGACATGGGGAAAGACAGATGACAGTAAGGTCTGAGCACAAGGTCTTTTGTTCTCTGATTGCCCAGAAGATCGTTGACTGAAAGCCTTGGCTGTTACAGGACTTTAAAAATGTGACTGCAAGTGCAGCCATAAATTCACAGCGAAATGTGTCTCTACCCAGATCCCTGGATTCTGTGATGAGGGGCTTCACACTCAGTTCCCCCACTGGGATGGGTTTGTCAGCTGCGATGTGTTCGTGGGATACAGAGCTGTCTATCGTGTCAGCTTTGCCATGGCCGTGTTCTTCTTCCTCCTCTCCCTGCTCATGATAGAAGTGAAAACAAGTAACGACCCGAGAGCCTCCATACACAACGGGTATGTGTGAGCCAGCTGCCAGCTCCTTTCCTCCCTCCCTGCCTGCTGAACACACTGGAAATCCCTTTGTGCACACACGGACAGCCTCAGGTTTCTTGTGGACCCAATACAGGGCAGTGCTTTAGTCACCTGAGGTGTTCAGTGTCCTGGTTGAGGGTACCACTCTGAGGTGGGCTAACCAAAAGGGCAGTGCTCTGTGTTTCCATGGAGATGTCAGGTTGCAGCTATTTTAGGTCTCCAGCCTTGTGCTGCTTCTGGCACTCATTGGGTCATTCTCGAGGCCAGTCTGACTCAGCCAGCAGAAACTGGTTCCTGATTTCCAATTCCCTGATTGAACTGAGTTAGTTCTGGGCTAGATGGCTGAATCATCATAGAGTCATTTAATTGGAAAGGGACCTTTGGAGAGCATAGGATCATAAAATCATAGAATGATTTTAATCATAGAATGGGTTGAGTTGGAAGAGACCTTAAAGATCATCCACCTCCATCCCTGTGCTGTGGGCAGGGACACCTTCCACTAGCCCAGGCTGCTCAGAGCCCCATCCAGCCTGGCCTTGAACACTTCAGGGATGGGAAGTCCTCAACCTCCCTGGTCAACAGGATCATATGATCCAAAGCCCTGGTTGGAGCAGGGCCAAGCTGCTTACAGATCATGTAGCACATGACTGCTGTGTGGGAACTGACTGTGTGTGGAGTAAGACCAATATTTATGACTTCTATCTTCTTTTAAAGGTTCTGGTTCTTCAAAATAGCTGCCATTGTGGCTATCATGGTTGGAGCATTTTATATCCCTGAAGGGCCTTTCACAAGAGGTACAGTTAATACTCATCATGGAATTGTGACTTGGATAAGCTCAAAGCTTTTCACAGATTTGTTAGGCAATAGTGAAAGTTCTCTTGTAGGAGATTCAGTTTCTCTGCAGTACCTTGTTTCATCCAGTATTTTGGTGACTAGCTGAAGTTATGGCCATAAGTCCCTTTTCAACTGCATAGATTTTGGTTATTAATAATTTTCTACTTCATGAGACAGTCACTACTGAGCTGAGTCTTCTGACACTAGACTGGGGCAACTCAGGACACTGACAAGTGCTAAATACTTCCTTGGGGTCTCTGAAAAATCTGTGTGGGAAATTTCTGCTGTCTGGCCACATCACAGGAACCTGAAAGGGTTGTTCTCCCTCAGTGAAATGTGGCATGATGGCACTCATGTACACAAAGGTGCCACATGTTAGATGTTGCCTTCATTCTGAAAATCTGCTGGGCTGAACATTCCATGCTCAGCTTGACCAGCATTGGCTGCATCCCTGAATTGCTGGGACTCCTTCCCTGCTCCTGCAAGATGGAGGCCAAAGTGATTACCAGCATCTGCATTTCTAATTACAGTTTCAGGTTTTTTCATTATTTGTCTGCAGTATAATTAGGAGCTGTTTTGGTTTTAAACTGAGGTAGCATGCACATGAGGAAAGCTAACCTTTTTTTTTTTCTTGCTCCTTCTTCTAGCTTGGTTTTGGATTGGTGTTTCTGGAGCCTTCTGCTTCATTCTTATCCAGTTGGTTCTACTTGTGGATTTTGCTCACTCCTGGAATGAGAGCTGGGTTGAGAAAATGGAAGAGGGGAATTCCAAATGCTGGTATGCAGGTAGGAATCTTAACCTGTAAAGGATTTGTTTGTACTGGGCAGTACCCTGCAGAATATCATTTACTGCTTTGCAGACATACCTAGAATTAAACTCCACAGTGTCCCTGAGTCACTGCTGTAAACACCTGAAATTAATGGCAGCAGTGTTTCCTTTTTTTGTTCAGTAAAATGCAAAATATTTTAGGCTTGTGAGTAGCACATCTGACAGTCCTAATAAACCACACTTGCCTGGTTTGCAGGGCTCAGAGCCTGGTTCTCTTCAAACCTGAGCTTTGCTCTGCACCTCCCCTGCTGTGTCCCCAGGAGCTCAGTTGTGTCTGTGACAATGCCTGCAGTACCACACTGAGTGTGCCTTGGTGCCTGCTCCCCAGCTGGCCACTAATTACAAAGTGCTAATTGTTGTGGTTCTTAGCTCATAGCTCAGAATGCTGCAGCAGCATTTTGTAGCTTCTTACAAAGAGCAGAGTGGAAACAAAAATGGGGGACCTCAAGCACAGGAATTCAGGGCATATAAATGTCCATGAGAAGTGTGCAGAAAGCACTCTCTCATTATGACACTGTGGCCTGATACCAGTTAATTAACACCAGCAAACTAATTAAACTGCTGCTGAGAGGCAAGTCCTGTTCCCCTGATGGCAGCACTGGCCTTCCTCTGAGCTACACTGCTTAGTGAGCCCAAGCAGAAATTTAGCCATGCCTTGTAAAAATGCATTCTGCTGGTCTAGGTGTGTGACCCACACTGCCAGGTGAGGAACAGGGACTGTCTTACTGCAGTGTTAGCTGGACATTAAGCCACTTCAGATGTACTATTAAAACTAAATGTGTAATGTAAAAATATTTTTTTCCTCCAGCTCTGTTGTCCTGCACAAGCTTGTTCTATGCCTTGTCCCTGGTTTTTGTTGTTCTCTTCTACATTTTCTACACAAAGCCTGATGACTGCACTGAGAACAAGTTCTTCATAAGCTTTAACATGATCCTGTGCATTGCTGTCTCCATTGTTTCTATCCTTCCAAAAGTTCAGGTATTATTTTTCTCTGCTCTTTTCTTCTGACATATCAATCAGGGAAGTGAGAAGGATGTAGTACCAGTTCAGTCAGACATAGGAACTTTAAAACTTGGCTATCATAGCTGTGCTAGTTAGGAACTTAAAACAAATTCTTGCTCTGAAACCGTTGCACTTCTGTTGTGGTTTGACACTGGCCCAGTGCCAGGTACCCAGGAGAGTCACTCACTCATCCTCCCTGCCACAGCTGGGCAGAGGAGAGGGGAAAAAATGTTAATGAAGGGTTCAGGAGTGAGGTAAGGACGAGGAGGGNACAGGTTGCTCCAGCCTGGGAGCAGGGCCCTCTCTGCTCTGGGTCTCCACTGGATCACAGCTTCCTCCAGGCATCCACAGCTCCGGCATGGTCATCTCCTCCATGGGCTGTGGGTGGATCTCTGCACTCCCTGTGGATCCCCAGGGGCTGTGGGTGGATCTCTGCTCTCCCTGTGGATCCCCAGGGGCTGCAGGGGCACAGCTGCTTCACCATGGTCTCACCAGGGCCTGCAGAGCAATCTCGGCTCCGGCGCCTGGAGCACCTCCTGCCCCTCCTTCTCCACTGACCTTGGTGTCTCCAGGTTGTTTTCCCTCACATGTCCTCACCTCCTCCTCTTCTCTGACTAGGAGCAAAACCTTGTGACTTTTTTTTGATTTCCTTCTCAAATCTGCCATCACAGAGGCGTTACCAACCTCTCTCCTTGGCCCAGTCCTGGCCAGCAGCGTGTCCATGTCCAGAGCCATCAAGGATTGGCTCTGCTGGACATGGAGGAAGTTTCCAGCAGCTTCCCACAGGAGCCATCTTTGTGGCCCCCCTGCTACCAGAAACCAGGCTGTGCCAGACCAATACAACAACATAGTGACACACAGTGAAGAGAGGCTTTTTTGAGCTAGCACAGTTTTGGACTTTGTTTCCATGTGGAGGAATGCTGGCATGGTTTTAGTGGTGAAGGCCCTGGCAGAACAGAGAAATTTGTTAGGGAGTAGCAAAATAGCTGTAGATTTATTTGCTTAATATTGTGGCTTTGAAATTGGGGTAAGCTTGTTTGATACAAGAGCAAAGTTGCATGTTACTCGATTCTGAACTGGTATTGCTCAAACCACATGCTAGGTTCACATCTACAAAATTGTTTGAAAAGGTTGAGATTAATTCAGTAAGACCCCATAACTGAGTCTTGGGCACAGAAAAAATGGATTTGGTTTGCTTATTCCTTCTGTGTTTGAGTTACTTTTTGCATGAATTATATGACTCTGAGGAGTTTCTTCCAGTATTTCAAACATAGAACAAAGCCCAATGCATTTCTAAAGCAATGGTTTTCTTGCTAGTAATTCCTTCATCTGTGGCAGTAGGGTAAAAACTGTCCAAGTGTAGGTAAAACTTGCCCTTTTGACCTTGGCTTGCTCTTCTGCTTTGGAACAGGAACATCAGCCTCGCTCTGGCCTCCTGCAGTCCTCTGTCATCACACTCTACACCATGTACCTCACTTGGGCAGCCATGTCCAATGAGCCAGGTAAGCAACATGCTGGCTTGAGTCACATATTCTGGTGTGAAAGCAGAAGCTGCTGATGGTTGTTACAGATCACTCTGTGGGAATTGCTGATCTGTCCAGATCAAATCCAGTGAGGCTGAAAAGCTGACTTGACTGAAACCATCAAACTGCCTCTGCAGAACTAAACTGGGGTGTTTGTAAAGGGGGAAAGAAACAGTGTCAGGGCATTCTGATGTTATTTACTTATTTTACCCTTGTCTAGCTCATAGGCAGGAAATATATTGCAGGCAGTTTCTGCCTCTGGAGAATGGAAGAGATCAGCAGTTGAAGGGAATGAAAAATTGCAAGCATACCTGTCATTTTTCTTAGCTAAATGCTGGCAAAGCTCATCTCTAATCTGCCTTGAAATCTCTTTCAGAAAGAAACTGTAACCCAAGTTTGCTGAACATCATCACCCAGATAGCTGCACCCACGGCTGTTCCAGCCAATGCCACCGTGCCACCTGCCACTCCTGCTCCGCCCAAGTCCCTGCAGTGGTGGGATGCCCAGAGTGTTGTTGGGCTGGTTATCTTTGTCCTTTGCCTTTTGTACTCCAGGTAGGATCTGCACTGCTATCCAGTGATAAAGAACTGGGATTTGTCTGTCTCTTTTTTGTTTGAATCTGGGTCTAGTACAAAATGTACCTGCATTTATTCACATCCAGCTGCTGTCTCAGGCCCGAGGCCAAATGTGGCTCATAAACCTGTGTTTTGCTTTGTGGATGAGGATAAGCCTTGTAAGCCCAGTCCAGATAACAGAACATGTTACAAGATGATTAGAAGGATGGAGCACCTTTCCTATGAGGAAGGGCTGAGAGAACTGGGTTTGTTCAGCCTGGAGAAAAGAAGGCTTTGGGGTGACCTAATTGTGGCCTTGCAGGGTCTGAAGGGAGCCTACAAGGAATAGGAGAGAGACTTTTACAAGGGCGTGGATTAAAACTGAAAGAGTAAGTTTAGATTAGATTTTAGGAAAAAAATTCTTTATTGTGAGGGTGGTGAGGCACTGAAGTGGTTGTCCAGAGAAGTTGTGGATGCTCCATCCCTGGAAGTGTTCAAGGCCAGGCAGGATGGAGCTCTGAGCAACTTGGTCTAGTGGAATGTGTCCCTGCCCACAGCAGGGGGTGGGAACGAGATAATCTTTAGGGTCCCTTCCCAACCACACTTTCCTACGATCTTGGGACAAGGAATGTTGTTTAATTAGGTTACCAAAAGCTTGGGTGAAAACAGCTTGAGGAATTCCCTTATGCTTCCAAATGGATTTAAAAAAATATTATTCACTAGTCCCAGACATCCATTGCTTGCTTTATTAGCAAACAGAGGTGACTGTAACAGTTTGTAACCGTGTCTCTCTTCGGGTTGCACGGCAGCATCCGCTCCTCGAGTAACAGCCAGGTGAACAAGCTGACGCTGTCCGGCAGCGACACGGCCATTCTGGAGGAGGGCGCGGGCACAGGCGGCGCCGCCGAGGAGGGCGACGTGCGCCGCGTCACGGACAACGAGAGGGACGGCGTTCAGTACAGCTACACCTTCTTCCACTTCATGCTCTTCCTGGCCTCTCTCTACATCATGATGACACTCACAAACTGGTACAGGTAAGGGCCAGCACTGGGAAGCGATGGGTTCTGTGTGGCAGTGTTTCCTCGTGGATAGGAGACTCCTGCCAAGCTGGGGAAGGTGCTGTCCCTGTGCCAGCTGCATTAGAGTTGTGCCTTCTCAGTTCAGGGTTACTGAATTAAGGTGTAAGAAGGCAGCACAGCACAAGCAGCAGCTGTGGCTCCAGGGCACTACTTCAGAGCTGCAAGGGCAGAAAGTGTGGCTGCCATTCTTCAGCTGGACAAGTAACAGGAAGGATACACATGGAATGGGTTTCAGGCGGCCTCCTGAAAAGTTTGTTAGAGGCCAGCCTGCTGTTACTGGCTCTTCATCCTGGGAAGGATGTGCAGGGACAGCCATATGTGCTGCTTATCTGAGATGTGATTTCCTACATCTGTTGGAAACACTGGGCCATACCCTCTGCTGCTGCAGCTCAGAACCACTGCTCCCAGGACAGTGTATAATTAGCAAATACACTCAGAGATCAGCAGCCAGCAGGAGTCTATTGCACAGCTCATGCAAATACTTCCTTGAACAGCAGCACATCAGCATGGGAATGGCCAGCAGGTTTGAAAAGTGGGTCCCAAGAACAACAGCCTGTGAAGGAGCCAAAGGAAACTGCTGGTTTAGTTGTCTCACTATGTTCTCACAAAGGGTCTTGCACTGGAGTGTCCCAAAGGATTGCACTTAATTCAGATTCACATGAGGTACCAAGGAACAGTGGGAGGTGCTCTCTGTGCCTACTAATGGACTTCTTTACTTTTTAGCCCTGATGCAGATTTCAAAACCATGACAAGTAAGTGGCCGGCGGTGTGGGTGAAGATCACCTCCAGCTGGGTTTGCCTGCTTCTCTATCTTTGGACCTTAGTGGCTCCTCTTGTCCTTACTAACAGAGACTTCACTTAAGTTCCTGCACCTGACTGAGCTTAGAAAAGTGGGGAACTCTTTGCTGAAAGCCAAAATGTTCATTTATTGCTTTAGTTACTGTTTCTTATGTTGGTATTAAAATGCAGTTGGATAGAAAGTTATATATTGCATAATGCTTGATGCAACATCAGAATTATCAGTTATCTTTCTATTTTAACCTTTACCAGGGTTATCTTATGCATTTTTAAAATTCACTACAGCTGTGCTGTCAAAGCACAAAAGAAGTTATCTGTTCTGTCCAATAGCCACAACCTTCTATTGAATAGAAGTTAACATTTAGTTAAATATGAAGTAATATATTTTAAAGAACAATTATAATCAGCATAATGCACTACTATGCTAATGCTTCAGTTTCTGGAAGTGTAAGCCATGCTGCTTGATTTCTACATTCCACTGCAAAAGTTTATTTACAGGAAAAGTTTATTTAAATTACTTAATTTTTGTTGTGGCAAAAAAGCACCCTTATTCCTCACCAAAAGAACACAACTTTGAAGTTGAAAAATTGGTTAACTCTTAATTCTTTTTAAGACAAACTTGCCCTTTTTAAGAGGCAATTTCTATGGTAACTTCTTTTTTAGGATGTTTGCCAAATAGAGTGGTAAGTGTATGAGTAGCTTAATCAACTTTATGATTATGTTGGAAAAACCGAGGTTATCGATTGATCGATTTCACTTGTCCAATATGCTTAATAAAAGTAACATACATGGAATTATTATTATTATTACTGGCTCTAAGGCATTTGCACTGTAAGCTCATTTGAATAAAGCAGACTAACTACTGAAACTGGCCCAGCTCTGATGAAGTTAAGAAACAGCACTTATTTCTCCAGTGGGAAATACCACATACAATGATCAGCTGCTGCAGTGTCCAGGTCAGTGTGACTGGGTGTTTTCTCCAGGCAGTAAATATTAAATGACATCTTTCTTTTGGAACAAACAGTATCTTCCATCTGACTCTCTATATGTCAAATCCTGTTCCTTGCTCAGTTCAAGCAAACTTTGGTTCTCCAGCAGAAAGCAACACCTCTTGCTAATGCAATGCTCTGTGTAAATGTGGAACTTGTGTGTCTTTCCTGACTTTTACAGTGAAATATCCCAACATGACACAAGACAGACATATTGAAAATATCAAATGAGCAGCTGTTACAATGTGTTTAATCACCCAGTCATGCATCATAAAATTACACATTTTTGACGACTTTGTTTTATAAAATGCAATATAAAAATAAATTTTGTCAAAAGAAGATGTACACTTAACCACCCAACACCTCTAGGCCCACATATAACAGAAGGCAAAATTAATACTTGAATAACACGATGATTAACTCATGCCAAAATGAGATTTAACAAAAACAATACTTCAGCCAGTTCCTGAAAATACCTCAGGGCTCCTAACACCCATTTGCAAGAGTATAAATTCAAGTACTTTTATGTACAGTTTGCAGCTACCTTTTGTGCCACCTAATGCCAATGCAGTTCAAGTATCCTTCCTTATGTGTTAGATTTGGCAGGGATGGCTTATGTACTGGGAATGGCATAGAAGCTTGGAAAACAAAGTTATTTCAAGTGGGAAGAAGGAAAAAAGTGGTTGTTGTGCTGCAAAAAACCCCAAACAATCCCCAAAGCAAAAAACCTACTCCCTCCTGTAAGCTTTTCCTAGCTATTTGCTTAACTTGCAGATAAGGGGATGCTATATTTGACATAAATATTTATTTTCCAAGTGCTGACATGGAAAATGCTGGTAACAAACTGATTTCTTTGCTACTTAGTGCTAAAGCTCACAAAACATTCTCAGCTCTGTAGCCAGGCACACCTAAGCCAGAGCTGTGCTTTCTGTAAGACATGCCAAGCACTGGTTAGAGATGCTTCAGGCTTAGAGACACAGCTCAGTGAGGCTGCAACTCCTGGCTGAGTTCTCAAGCCAAGAAACAGCAATTTAGAAATAACAGATGCCTGATAAAGCCTGGCTTAATTCAGCATCCTGACATCCACTGCCCAGGAACCAGCTTTAAGAAAAAGAAGTTCTGGAGGCACAAGACTGGCACTTTTCAGCATTGGCAATTGTGGTTTAACCCCAGCCAGCACCATGGCTGCTCGCTCACACTGACTCCTGTGAAGAAAATTCTACCCCAGCACCACCATATAACCTCATTTATTATGTTTAAATCATATTTTTTATTCTTAACGAGCAGAGGAAAGAAGAGGATGAGGTGGACTGAGTCTGCCTACTATTTAAGGCATGCAAGAGAATATAAAAGCCTGAAAAAGGGTGAGGTTCCTCAGCCTTCTGCTGAACACCACTAGATTTCTTTCTTTTTGAAGGACACTAAATTGAATTTTGAATATCCAGCCTCCCTCTCTCGTAGTTACATAAGGAGATGAAAGTATCTGTTCCTGCTGTCAATATAGCCCCACTTCCAACCCTGCAGCACAATGAAGGAGAGACTATCAGTCAGGCCTTCATGTCTGGGTAAAATGGTCCATTCTATTTTTTTCTGCTGTACATTGTGGCTGGAATTAAGATGCACTAAAACAGAGGCACCACCCTCTCTGTTCTAGCAGTTCAGCAGTGTGGGCAGCCACTCATCTGTCCAAGTCCTGGTGCTGTGTGCTACTGGCTTCTAGGTGGCAAAAAACTGAATTAATTTCTGCAAAATACAGAGCATATTCTGCTCACAAAAGAGGAGCTACCTAGAAGTACTCTTTAACCTTACTTTAAGTAGATGAAAATGACAGTTTGTTTTTTCCCTGCACTAAAGGTAAGAGTTATCAAAGAGGAGTTACAATTGACTTCTAAAGGTAAGAAAAATGAGATGCTTTCACTGAGGAAAATTAATCTCTTCTCACCTCTAATCTACAACTGGTCACGTGATGAGTTTTCTGCTCCTAGAGATTCTGAGCTGCCACCCAGAAAAGAAAAAAGCTTCATGGTTTTACTCCTTTTCAGAACTCAGTCTCTTTTTATAATGTTGGGATGACAGGTCTGGCATTTGCCACCCCTTAGTTCCAGGATGAGGTCTGCTGCCAGGTCAGGAAGTCATAACAGTGTGTCCTGTTGGCAGTGCAGTCATGCTGCAAGGGAACTGAGAGGAACAAAGACATTCAAAACAGAGTTTGGCACTTTGAAAAATGAATGTCTGAGATCCTCAAGATAATTTAGTTTTATATTTACAGAAACATAACTGGTGCCTATAATCACATTTGGCACTAAATCAAGATTTCATCCAGAGAAAGTGCTCTAGTGATAAGTTCCCAATTAGAAGGGATGTTCTTTTCCACCTAATAGTGAATTATTTCACCTTGAAGTAACAGACTGTGCTCTCCTCGTCCTAGTGAGGTTTCCCATCTCCACACCATTACAGTGCAGAAAAACGTGTGCAAAGAGTGTGCTGAGAGTTAAGTTGTAATTCAAGACCATTAAACAAAATTAACTTGGGGAGTGGGAACAGCTTATTCAGCACAGGTATCTTACCCTGGTTTGACATCAATGTTGTTTCTGTCTCTAGACAAAGACCTAGAAGCACAGGTATACAAGTTATGGGTAAATACCACAGAGATGATTCAAGTCTAACTTCATACAGGAACATGACAACTAAAGACAAAAGAGGTCAACAAAGTTAAAAACCAAGTTATAACATTGCACAGAAGAGCTGACAAAGCACAGTGAACAAAATGCTACAATATCAGGAAATTTAAGAATGTGCTTTTAAAAAGCCTGTCTGCATTTGGTTTCACAGACTTAAAACTCAAATTCAGCTCAAAGTAACAAGCTAAAGCAGCACCTTGCTGTCTTACATGAAGTATTGCCTTCTATACATCACATGCCAACTGCTACAAAACCTCCTCACACATCCTGGCTATGAGGTACTTACCCAATTCCTTATCTCAACCAGAAAAGAACTGTCAGTGTGGGAAGGTGGCTGACACAGCTTTCTTTTATTTGGTCCTGAACCTCATTATTTGAAGCTGTTGGCCAATCAAAAGCCTTAGTAAATCATCAGAAAAACTTCCTGTTTTCTGCAAATGAAGATTGCATCTGCTATATAAACCTAGGTATGGAAGTTATGGTAGTTAATCCATCAGTCACAGTTCTTTCAACTGTGAGGAAGTTTAAGAGGTTATCTTCATACAGGTATTCATGAGTAAATTCTGTTCTGTATTAATTTGAGACAAATATTCACTGAGATATTTCAGAAACACCAACTCACAATCTGAACCACGTGACAGAGGACAGGCCAAGTTAGACTTTTATGTTTTTAAGCAATCTTCACTACAGAATTATATTTTGCAAGGTTCAAAAGCCACTTTCTTGTCTTGGATTACTGGCGTTTGCAGAAGGGGAAGGGACCAGATGATCACAAAGCTCGTAAATCATCCTCACTTTTCACCTGTGTGGGGCGGGGACAAGAAACTGTCAAGCTTACTTATCTGTAATGTTTTTTCCCTTTATCATTAGAAAGAATAGGCCAGTTTGTATCACTCACACAGAAGCTGATGAGCCTCAAGTCTTCTACATAACTTGTGCTCTCTGCTTTCACTCTCCCCGAACTCTGCCCTGCCCCCATTGTGCCCTCTCCAGCTTCCTTTGGTTCTACAGTGTAAAGTGCCTCAGCAGTCTGTCCCTAAACTGCAGGTTTAGGAGTAAGGCAGAGTTCACAACATCACCCATCAGAGAAGATCTTAACTGTGCTGGAAAACTCCCCTCCAGTGGTTTGTTAGTAACAGTAATAGAGCTGAGGTTTCATCCCTCGCAGGGAGTCATCGCACTGCTTTTCATCAGCATCCCCACTCACTAGCAGGTCGTGGGGAGAGCTGTCACACGGCAGCACCAGCTCTGAGAAGTCATGCAGGAAGTCCTCTTCAGAGGCCAGCAGCAGCTCGTTCCAGGCAGAGATGTCCAGCTTGCCTGCAGTACCACCGTACTCTTCAGGAAGGATCACTGGAGGAATGTTTTGGTGAAGGGAATTCAGATCACAGCCATGAAGAAAAAACTGAAGAAGAAAGCAAAAGACTTTTAAAAGTGCACATCAAACACTTCACAGTAAATTGCTGGGACAGTCAGGTGACAAGCTTTATTTTGAGCTAAAGAACAAATCTTAGGAGTGATGTGTTCATGGGCAAGTGGCAGCCCAGAACAGTCAGTGGGCAGGTGCAGTCACACACCAGTGAGAGAGGTCTTGAGACAATCCACACCTTGTGCAGATTAAATCCCAGCAAGAGAGACTTGACGGTGCCTGGGATGAGGTTCCAAATTCAGTTCATCCCCAAATTCGCTCAGGGGATTGAAAGTACTTATCTTTGTGGACCAAAAAATCACCCTTGGCAACCACAGTCCTGTGCAGAGGACACTTGTGCCACACAGGATCCTTGCATAAGGGAAAAGAGCAAGGAAGGGGCAGCACAGTTTTCCTGTGACACCACCTCATAAACAAAGGGCTACTGGCCCAAATAATCCAGCCACAGGGATAATGTCCTGGATACATAGCATAGGTACTACAGTTCCATACTGATATTATGACAATACTGAATTCTCAAAGTTTCTGTCTCTCAGAGACTTTTCCCAACAGGCATATTTTTAAAAATTAAAGCAGAAAGTAAAACAACACCAACATTTTTCTAGCTGTCAAGTATTATAATTTTTCTTCTTTTTTTTAACTTAAGTGTGGCCAAGCAAGGAACTTACAACAATTAATACTGAAATCACACAAATCCTTACCCTGTTTGCGATCTTTTCCTTCAGAAAAGGCTTGATGATTGCAAAAATGCCTTTGAATATACGAGGCTCATTTATTATGTTAACAGCCTTTATTCGAATGGGGAATCCATCCTGAAGGGTAAAGAAGATTTTTATAATGCAGTTTAAAAAACATTTGTCATCTTTCTCTTTATAAAATTCCCTGAGACTGACTGAGACCCACTGGCTCCCCGACTTTAATCTGAGGCACCAACAGAAACCAGTACAACAGAAATTCAACTTGTTGTAGAGAGCAGTCCTAGGATGACATCTGTGACCATAAAAACAAAGTCAAGGGACAAGAAAACCATCTATCAAAAAATACACTGCAGTCAGTAAATCCTCATTTCTAATGCTGATGTTTATCACCCTTGACAAAAACACCTGATAATCTCTGTCCTTTGGATATTCCCAGCCCTGATAAGGCTGCAGTCACAAAGTGATGTTTGCAGCTCCTGAGCAGTGCACCACACTCAGGCTGCTTCTAACAGTGTGTCCAGCCACAAGATTTGGTGCCCAAGATAGTCTAAAATGTATTTTTATATAAAGAAGGAATCTAATATCACTAGGACACACTGTTTCCCACACAGGACAGTTTAAAACAACAGCTAATTATGGGATTTCTGCTGGAGAAATTTATTTGCAAAAATATTTTTCAAAGGCAATAGCTCATGATCAGCAATGAAGGAACGAGTGAAGTTTCTTTCCCTTATAATCAGCCCTACATATACAAATAAGTCAGTGCTTGGAGTGAAAAGCAGACAACAGGCACTGCTGGAATATTCTTCTCCATAGGAACCTCAGTGAATTAGCTCATCTTTACAGGAACTGCAGCTCAGCAAGGCTGATGCAACACATTTATATTCCACCATACCTTTATGTCCTTCCCCAAGTCCAGCTATTGTTTTGTGAATATCTTCCAGTAGGAACAGCTGGACACCCATGGCTTTATTTGTACAAATTAAATATGGGCTTACAGTTAAATGACACATTTAGATCATAATGTAAAGGAGTGAGTTCTTATAAAGGCATTCCTTAACTCACCAGTCTCATCTCCATACACTCCCCTGATTCACCCTACCCTTCCTGATCCCCTCATGGATATAATAAAGGATGTAACCAGCTCAGGCCAGAACAAAAGTAATGATGGCATAAACCCATTCAAGAGAAGTTTTCTCATCTCACTCCTCCAGACTGTATCAAGTGAAATCATCAGACCTTCCTGACACTTTGGCCAGGCCACTCCTAAGCCCCTTCCCCTTCCTGTTTTGTCCAGCTTCAGTTTACACCCTTGCTCTAACTTGCACTCCACCACTTTCCTTCCAGACATCCAGGCAGAGATGCTTTTCATTTACTGACTCTTTTGCTGCTCCGGTGCTAAAGAAGCCTCTGCCTTCAGGGCATGGATGGAAATCCTCCTCAAATCACACCCATTCAAAAGTCCTCTTAAAATTTTTGCACTTGAGCTGGAACTTGCACTTGCCCTGTGGTTGTCTCCACCTTGGCTGACAGGAACCATTTAAATAGCAGGCCATTTCCTCACTGTCTCCTCTCTAACTGTAATTCTCTGCTCTCTTTCTTCTTTACCACAACCTAGCAGAACTGCTTTTGTCTGTTCCAACTCAAAGTTTGCATTTCTAATGCAAATTTAGTTTTAGGGATGCAAAAGTCAAAAGAAGGGGCAAGTGAGGTAAGTTGGCTGTAAGGGTGTGAGAAACGGGCTGGGCAGAAACATGTTTAACTCTGCTGGTGAAAGCCAAGATGATGAAGTTTGTGGTGACATAGTCAAGAACTCTACACACAGAAGCAGTCATTAACAATGCACAAGCTTATTTTCCCACCAGTTCAGGTCTTACCTGAAGAATTCCAATCACTTTTTTGGCTACAAAAGGACCAAAATGAGACGCCTTAGATAAGCTGACTCCTTTGTAGTCTGCCAGGATTACAATTCCATTCACCTGGGTCTCTTCGGACTGAATGAGTTTTTCTAAGGTTAAGTATATGGCACGAATGTTCTCAGTAATCGGATAATTACTGGGTGTCCATCTGTCTGAGGTTACAAGACAGGGATGGTAAGTCGGAGAGTGAAGATAAGCTAACAATACACATTCCAAAAAACTGATTTGCTGTCTTCCTGGACTCAAAAGTTAGTCTTTATAGCCACAGTTCTAGTTCAGAGCAGCCTTTCTTAAGCCAGAGGTAAATGGCAACTCATGTTTACTTCAGGGAGCAAAGGCAATGGTTTTAAGAACCCCGTTCTCCACCCAGCACAGCTCATTAAAAGCAGTTTCAGCTCAGAAAGAAGGCAGGTAAATGGAAAAGAGGAGAATGAATGAAGACAAATTTACAGCAAGCCTGGCAGCACCAAAAGCACATGAAAGAATAATTATTTACACAGGAGTCAGAGCTACAGGCTCCTCTCTCTGCTTATTGTAAAAACAAATTACAAGCTTCTAGGGGTAGGCCAACGGCCCTGTTCCAATTTGAGTTACTGCATATTAATTTTTCTTGAATTGTCTAATAATTCATCAACCCACCTCACTGCATTTTCATTTTGCCATAACTACAGTTATTGCTGACACAGGAAAGAAACTGGAATAATGCTGGCTAAGGACCAGCACATCCCTTCCCCAGTCAGCTTTTCAAATTTGGGAGAACACACATACTCTGTGCAAGTCACCACTGTCCACACGAGAGCAGGGCACAGGCTTTTGGCCCAGGCACACTGGAGGACAGGGAACAGAGACACTCAGCACTGAGTACCTGGGCGGATGCAGACGACGTGGCGTCCCTGTGGGTCCCGGTGAGGCAGCACAGTGACAAAGCCAGACTCCAGGACAGGCTTTATTGCAGATGGCTTCAGGTTACTGAACACCTCTGGCCAGGTCCTCCTGCAGGTGTGGTAGTTCACCAGGAGCTGAAGCGCTCGATCGTAATCAAACTTCCTGGCTCGGAGGAACCTTAGCAAAAAAGCATCGTCCAGGCACGTACCCAGGGAAGGATAGTCCTTGCACACCATGTCTCGGAGCGCCTGCACATCACGGAGCCTCCACTCAGGCTTCTCCTGCAGCTCCTCCCGGGCTTTGGTAACCAGATCAGGAGACAGGGTACAGACATACTTTGGCCGGTCTGGCAGGAGCTCACTGTCCGATGGAGATCCCGCTGACGGACTTGTCCTGGTGCAGTCGCTCTCTCCTGACATAATGCAGCAGGAATCTGTCAAAAAACAAGTGCTGCACATGACAAACAAACCCACAGACTTACAACCACAGTGACTGCTCACATATTTATTATGCTCTGTTTCCTAACTAAAGACATTGCCTTTCCAAGAACCAGCGCTACGGTCAAGGCACACCGTTCATTTTAATTCTCCTACCAGGATTAGAAAGTGCAAGTTACTCTAATCCCCTTATCCTACCTAGCAGGTAGAAAGCTGCTTTGGATGAAACATAGCCAAATAAATTTAAAATACAGAATTACACAGCTTCATTGCAAAACACAGAATTCGATTCACCTTAATGTTTATTTTCTATGTCCAACTGGAAACTAAAGCAAAGCGAGCACCCCAGTTCAGCAGGATTCTCACATTTGATCGAATTACACCCTCTTCTGAGAAGATCCCTCATCTAAGCCCAGCCAGCCAGGAGTTCTCCTTAACTTCTCTGGCAAACACATGCACCTGCCAGCACCTCTGCCCAGGTGAATGTTTTGAGCAATTCAGGAGGAGCAGCCCTCGGGAATGTAAGAAATGGCTGCAGTGCACAGACTGGATGAGCAGGTAAGACAACTGCAGACTCTTATGCCACCACTGCACGAGTACCGAGGCTGGCTCAATCTAGTTTTAACTTTTCAGTGTGATGCCAGTATGTCTGATGTGGGAGCTGAAATTCCAAATCCGGTCACAAGTGGATAGAAATGAGTGAAAAATTAGAAAATCACAAGCCTGACATAATTCCTGTAGCTGGACCTGGGGCTGGCAGGCAAACATGGCTTTATTGTGCTGAGCTGTCCCCATTCACAGTCACTCACAGCACATCGCACCGCTCCCGGCTGCCACAGGGACACTTGTCACCCATACCCTCCTTCCTCCCTGACAGAGCTCTCAATGCCTCGCTCGCACCTCACCTTCCCCAGCTGCTCGGGACGGCCCCGGGATCGCTCACAGCGACGCGTTTCACCCGGTTACAGCCTGGGCTGGGCAGCACCCAACGCCCGAGCGCCGGAGCGTCCGTCCGCGCACAGGGGCGAGGAGGCTGCGGCACCGCCAGACCCCGCGCAGCCCCTCAGCCGCGGCNTCGGAAGTGACGGGCCCGCCGCGCCTGCGCCATGGCGGCACCGGGGCGGGGCTCGTGGGCCTCGGCGGCGTCCCCGAGCCCGTGGGCGGTCCAGCGCTGGTGCGGTTCGGCTTTGGGCCCGAAATCGAGGGGTTCCTCCGCCCCGGCATCTGCCCCGCGCAGCCCGGGGCCGCTTCCCGGAGCGACATCTGTCCTTGAGTTCCACCTCGTCCTCTGTGACAACGACACTGCCTCCGGCCGTGAGCCACGACGGCAGAATTTGAGATATACACACACATACATACATATATATACACATATATACATGTATACATATATGTATACACACGCACATCCATAAATAATACATATATTTTAAAAAACGCATTTTATAAACACATTTTGCATTTATAAAATACGTTTTATACGTATAGAATATATAAAATCCGTTTTTATTATGCGTGTATGTATATATACATACACGTTTATATACATGTACACGTGTATGTGCATGTTATGTAGGTAGATAATACTGCTATATATGTAATTATATAACGTGCAGCAAATGTATTTACCTATGTACTCTATAGATTACATACTATATACTCTATAGATTATACACTATTTATATATTAGATATAATCACATATATAGAAATGCATTCATATATATATATAAATGTACTAAAACATATATATATATACACACATACATATACACATACATATATATATATACACACACATACACATATGTGTGTATATATATATATATATATATATATATATATGAGATATATATGTATGTATCTGTATCTCAGGGCGTCTCCCATCCAGAGCAGGGCTTTTGTCCCCCGTTGTGGCCAAGCCGGTCCCCAGAGAGAGGGGAAAGGCAGCGCAGAACGGGGCCACAGCACCATCTGCGGGTCTGGGAGCCTCTCCCTGCCAGCCTGCGCTGATGCGGGATCGCCTGACCGCAGCTAGGGCAGCCTCAGAGCTGTATCCTGGGCTAAAACGACAACAGAAGGACTAAATGTTAGTGAAAGGAGAATTTTGGGGTGGTTTGGCTTTGGTTTGGGTTTTGACAGGACAGAAAACCGTATTATCCCGCAGGAGGTCAGGCGATGCCGGATGTGTCTGCATGGAATTTGTAATAAAAAAGAAGCTCGCTCCCGGGTTTGCTGCGTTAAAAAGGGTTCGGCGGGGAGCGCTGGGGCGGGGGAAACGCCGCGTTTAACCCCACAGATCAAGGGAGGCAGAGCTGCGTTGCAAACCTGTCAGCATCCTGCCAGGGACTGTCCCTAGGGTGCGGTGGTTTGTGCTCCTCTCTCTCGCTGTAGCCCGTGTTTGCAGCCAGGAGAGGGAGTCAAAGATAGTTGGACAGAGTGGGAATCCCAGGAACCCGCAGTGGAATCAAGGCTCTTCTGCAGCATACGAGATTCGGCTCTGATTTATTCCTCTGCCAAGGGGTCACCCTTCCAAAGTAGAAAATGTTTCAGTGGCAAGAAATATGCCAACATGGAAACCAGCGGAGTGTGTCACAGGTGTTCACCTGCAGGGAGGTGTCCCAGGGAAGGGGAATACCTTCATTCCAGCCTCTGCTCGTGGTCAAGCCCAGACCTGGGTATAACCTGGCAGGCTGGTGCCTGAAGCTGGGTCCAGTTTGGATCTGAGTGAACTGGACTTGTTTGTGATGTTGCTCCACACCCTTTCCCATAGATTTGTGGGATAAATGAGGTTGGAAAGGACCTCAGGAGGACGAGAGATTTTGCATTTCTCCCATTTCCCTTCCTGCAGCACCTGGGCACAGTGACCTGCAGCACAAGTGTGACAGAAGCAGCCAGGTGGGACCTGGAGTCCCAGGGCAGAAGTAAGAGCCTGAATCTGGCAGCTACAGACACAGCTTGGGGAGAGGGACAAGGGATGTGCTGTGGAGAGGATCTGTGGCCTCACAGCTGAAGGGATGACAGAATTTCCTGGATCACCTGATCCACCTAGTTGCTGATCTGAGAAAAGGCTTCAGAACACCAAACAGGTGGGAAATAATAGAGCTGCAAACAGGCGTTTATGCTAAAGGTTGCAAAATCTGCTTGGAATTTGCACCTCTCAAACAAGGAGGAAAATTTAGCAGGGAGATGACAGTTCCAGTCCTGACTGGTTAATGGCTGCTGCAACAGGGTGTTAGGAGTGAGCAGGGATGTTTGAAAGGAGTGACATGTAAATAAAGTTCTGTTTTGGAGAGCAAGAAGGGCAGGAAATAAGGGAGAATCAGTAACAATTAATTGAGAGATATGGAAAATAAAATAAGAGCAAGAGCCTTAGGCAGGTGAAAGAGAATGATGAAGGAAAGTAGAAGTGAGGATACTGCATAATAAGGAAGAGCTGGAAGTGAAATATAATCTGGGGATGGCCCCCAAATGAAGTGACTGTCTTATCTCAGGTTTTTGTACATGGGGAATGTTGAACTCATGGAGAGAAACGGATGGTGAATGGAAGTGAGAGGGTTCAAGCCAGGCCAAGATGTTGGGGGAGTCTGAAAATACTGGCACAGGAAATCACTGTAGCAAGAGCTTCTGTAATTTACTCTTCCTGGTGTTGGCATCCTGTGGCTAGAAACCAGTAAAGGCAGAACCTGTCTATAAGGAAGTAAAAGCTAAAAACTGAAAACAAACATCCAGTCCTGGGAGATGTGATAGTTGTAGCCCGAATTGAAATTCTTCTTCATAGGAAGGAGAGTTTTTTCCTTGTCCACGGCATCAGAAGGGAGAAGGACATGCAGCACCACATGCACACAACCCTCCCCAGCTGAGAGGAGATGAACCCCACCCTCTCTGCTGTTCCATCAGGTCCAAACCTACAGTCTTTGCAGGAGTTTTTGTCAGGAGGTGTGTGTGACCTTGGGAACCACACCCAGAGCCACTGGGGAATCCAGCCCTTCTCATGTTCATCTCTGCTATCACATGTGATTCATGCCTTTCTCAGCCCCGCTCCTGGGTGCTCCCATGCTCTGCCGTTGTGTTATAAATGAGTGGCTGTTGGTGTTGGTTGATATTTAATGAAGTCCATGTAATACTCTTCACTTATTTACTTATCCGATCCCAGTCTTAATACCCAGCCTGGGAAAGTTATCTTGGCTTCTTTAAGCTTCTCCACCATTAGCAATAAACGTTTTACAGTCTTGGCAAGCTGAGGCTGAAAAACGAGAGCATGACTTCAAACAGCACTGCTCACAGAGAAGGCTTTAAACTGATATTAAATCACTAAACTGTGCAAACATAACAGTCCTGTAATAAAGATAATCTGTGAGCAGTTCAGTCCAGGAGGGGCTCTGGTCCTTGGGTTGCAGGTGGAACCTCTGGGCCCCACAAACTACAGAACCCTTTTGGGCAACTCAGCATCAGAGCAGAGGGGCTGCAGTGCTGGACAAGGCCTGCCTTGTGTGGGAGCTTCTGTCTCAAGCCTGAGCTGCTTCTCCTGCCTCAGCCCAGCAGAATGGAGAGGGCTGTGGGGCAGCAGCAGTCCCTGCTGATCACTCCAGGCAGGGCCATACCAGACTCCAAACACGGTGCCTGGCCCACGGGATGCCTGCCTGTGATACACCCCAACAGCTATTCCTCTGTGCCCAAAGGGTGAAGTGACTAAGAAAATATGCCCCAAATTACCACAAATATTCCACTCAAAGCCTGGAAGTGTGCATCCTCCAGGACAGGCTTGCATGCCTGCTGTCCCCCTGCGTGTGCTGGTGCGAGGAGGGGATCCCACAGACGGGAGCCTCAGCTGGGAGCAGCACACACTGCGCTGCAGGGACCAGCCCTGCCCTGCTCCTGCCCTCCCCAGGCACAGATGGCAGGCCAGACCCACATGCATGACTGTGGAAACAGGCACCAGTGTGCAAATGCACACAAATCTGTAGCACCTGCTGCCACAGCAGCTGTACACAGGCAGGCCCCCACCACCCAGGCACATAAAGCTGTGCTGAGGTGCTGTCAGACCCCCGGGAAGCCCAGTGTGTGGTGAGACACAGACACACAGCTTTACCCAGCCCAGGCTTTGAGGGAAGACTTCCCCTCTCCTTGGCTTTACCAGCTTTGAGACCAGCAGTGTTTTTGCAAAAGCTTGGCGAGGAATGTGCTTGGCAGGACCCCTGAATGTTTTAAATATTACAGGATTTCTGTAGTTTAATTTCATAGAATCATAGAATAGCTTAGGTTGGAAGGAACCTTTAAAGGTCATCCAGTCCAACGCCCAGTTTACTCTGAACTGAGCATTTCCTTTCACTGCATTTCGTGATGCTCTTGCACACTGAAAGGGGAGCAGCTGTCTCTGAGGCAGGATGGGCCCCTGGCAGGATTAACCCTTGCAAGGGGCTGTGATGGTGCTGCCTGGGGACCTTGGCTGGGGACCATGGCACAGGCTGCAGCTCTTAGAGCAGTAGAAACAGTCAGGTTTGCTCCTGCAGGAAACCAGTTTGTAAATGGTGGAGGTTACTTTCCAGGGGCAGAATGAGGGAAGCATTGCTGGGTTGGACTGGGTGCTCCTGCTGTTAGGGCTTTCAGCCTGGGCTTCATCAGAAGCCCATATATCAGTGGGAAGGAGTGAAGCAGGGCTGGGCTTTGGAGTAACCCCTGAGTGATATCTTTGCACGTCCTTGGGGTGAAGGAATGCAGCTCCATGGTGGACTGTGAGGGGAGGAGCTGCATGCAAGAAATAGTGGGATTTCAGTGGAAAATTAAGAGCCTGGAATGCTGGAGCTGTCTCCATTGCCTCCTCCATGGGTGTGCAGCACAGCAGGTCTCCCATGTGTTCTCCCAGGTGAAGAAATGCCACTCTAATCCCACACCTTAAAATATTGTTAAAATAGGGCTAAAATCCACTCAGAAGCAAGGATCCCAGTGGTTACCTTTTATCTGTGCTGGAAGTGCTGTAGTTCAGTCAGGCATTCTGGGTTTGGCACTGAGGTTTCTCTTTGCTGCTTCTGCCTCAAGCTTTCTTCTCAGTGGCTTGTCCCTGCAAATCAGCTCTGAGTGGATTCTAGGATATGCATGAACCAGTGTGCTCCTTGTCAGTGGTTAATCGTAAGTAACCCATCAGCAGGATTAATAAATGTGTTTTTAAGGCACAGAGATGTTTGGAGAGTCCTGGAAAGGAACAGAGTATTTTGAGTTACTTTTATTGTAATGACTTTCCCTGTCAGTGAGGGGGAACATGTCATGTTCCAGCCAGTGCTGGGTTGGCAGCAGCAGAGAGGAATTCCTGTCTGACTTGGGATGCTTTTTGGGGTGGGTGTCTGTCCAGGCATCCCCTCAGGCAGCTCTTGTGCTGTTTCTTGCACCCAGAGCAGTTTCTAGGAGGAGCTGGGGAATCACAAGAGCTCCTCCAGACCCCTCGTCTGGTCTGGGGTCTCCCAGGCTCGCGAGGAGTCCCAGGTCTTTGTGACTCCATGAGGTCACACAGGACTGCAGGTTCCAGCCAGGCAGAGCCACCAGATGTGAGGGGCTGGAGTGGAGCCTGCAGAGCCCAGGCTTTGTGTAACCCATGACTGATGTCCCAGGTTAGCAGTGCTCTCAGGCCTCTGGAAGATGTTGGTCATGATCAGGCAAGCCTGGCATCACTCCAGATCCAAAGCCAGAGTAAGCCTAGGAAATGTCCCAAACCACCTTCTTTCCAGACCCAGGTTAGACTCAGAGCTGTTCTCCCCCTGGGCTTGAACTGGGAGTGCTCTGCTGGTCCCAGCAGCCTCTTCTCTCACAGGACACTGAACTGCAGGTTCAGAGACTGCAGTGTTGTTTGTGCCAAGCTCTCCTGCTCACTCTCACATAACGAAGCTGACAATATATTGCCATTTTTATTGGCCTGGCTGGCAATTTTTCAGGTGCTAGGTGTGTTTATGACTGTGAGGGTCACACCTCAATTCGGAATGGGGAGAGGGATTTTAAACATACCCACACCTTACCATTCCTCCTGCAGCCTCTCTGAGTGGAAAGGACTTGTGCAGTGTGTGGCCTGAGTTCCCCAACTGGTTGGTGATACTTGCAGTAAGCCCTGAGGGAGCTGGCCAGCCTGGCACATGGAATTGCCTGGCTCAGCAGTGCCACGTTGCTGAGCTGTCCCTGCTGCCTCTTGGTGCTCATGACTATCTGTGCCTGTGTGTGCACTTGTAAGTTTAATAGCAGCAATAGTTGCTTTTGTCAGAGATGATATGCAGGCCATAAAACTTGTTTGCCTTTTTTTTCTCCCCCCTCCCACTGAGATATGAAAGCTGTGGAAAAGGCTCCAAAGCCTGCTGGCTCTTTTCAGATGGAAGTTACATAAGGAATTTGAAAAGAATGCATTTCATAGTGGCCAAAGCACCTAAAAATACCACTTTCACAGATCTTTGCTTGGACATCATGAAAAGATTCCACAGCTGGAGATAGTGCTCTCCAGGAAATCATCCCTAGGCTGAGCTGCAGGCACAGAAAGCTCTTGTGTTCAAAAACAATGTAAGGAAGTCGTGTGTGGAAGGCCAATACTCAGAGCAGCCATCTCCTGTGACATGGGACATGGCCTGTGGGCTCCAGGGAAGCCAGCAGGATAAAACACAGCCCACGAGTGGCAAGACCAGTGTTTCAGGGTGATTCCAGGCTGGAGTGACAAAAGAGGTGAGGGCTGGGATCGAGGATGCCAGTTAAGGACAAGGTTGCTTTTGGAGAGTTCATGGGAGTTTTTTTCCAAGTGAGCTGAATCCAGCAATAAGAAATCTCCTGTAGGAACTGCACTGATTTAAGATTAACCAGGTAAAGGGCAACCTTGATAGAGCAGTTCATGGGAAAGAGTCCAGGAGAATTTATTGCTTCAAAGATTTGATATTACATATATAGAGTTTTTAGGGCATATACCCAGATAAAACCAACCATGGATCAGAGTAGAGGAGTCACGGGGATTTTTTATTCCACATTAAAAAGAATAAACGAACTCCTTTTCTTTCTCTTGACCACTCAGTCCTGTGTGTCCTGTGATTGCCTTTGGTTCCCTTGTTCAGTCATTTGGCAGTGATGCTGAGGCTTTGGATCACCACAGGTGCATGGGCAGTGAGGGCATGTTATTGAGATCTGTCCTGTTCTCCCAGGGCCTTGACTCAGAGTAGAGCCAGGCTCTCAATGCTGTCTCCACGTGCTCCTCAAAGGCAGTCTGGATCTCATCCCTGCTGAGAGTTTTCACCAGCATGACTGTCACTGGGAAGCCACTGGATGTGCTCCTGGGATGGGAAATCAGGCTGCTTCTCATCCCTTGTACCTAGGACGAGTCTGCCCACCTCAGTTCTCATCAGAGGCAGGAGATGGGGGAACCTGAGGGCAACTCCTGCAGATCAGAGCTGGAAATGCTGGATGTTGTTCCTTCCCAGAGACCTAATCTTTACACCATCTCCACCTCTCTCCCCTCTTCCTGTTCTCTTCCTGGGCATGCTACAGCTGAGCACAGGCTCTCGTGGCCAGTAAAGCAGTTCATTAAGAGCCTTCTCTAATTGCCAGTGTATTTCTTCACCTTTACAACCATATACATTGATAAATTGATTTTCACTTGATCATCTCACTGTGCCCCATAGGCTCAGTCTGGCTCTCACCTGCTGCCAGCAGTAGGGGGGCTGTTTTTCAACCAAAGGACAGTCGCCCACCCCAAAGTGCTCAGAAATTACCCTTAAAATACAAGAGAGACATAAAAATGAACTTGTTTGAAATATGAATAACATATTTCAGCTTCCTTTGCTTGGCTTTCAGAATGTGGTTACTTCAAGCCTTTAAGCTCCCTGGAATCATGGAAGCAAATATTTATTCTTTATGTTTGTCTTTCTTTTAATGAAAATTGGGATTGTCATTCAATCTTATGATTCCAGCACACGTGGCTTCAGGACAGACACCAGCGAGCATTGGGCTTGCCAGGAAATAGTGACAGCTGGCAACAGCATCTAACACTTGTTTGGGCTTTTTTCTCCATACACATATGCTTTGTGCTCAGAGCAACAGGGAGGTTAGCCCCTTGATTTAAAAGAAATCCTCCCAGAAGAAAGAAATCCATCTGTCTGGGAAAAGTTAGAAAATATTTTTGCATTTATTTTTCTTTTTTTTTTCTCCTATGTTTTTTTTTTTTTATGAATACAAACTCTTGTGAAGAAATATTCTTCTGTTTTCATTGGAAGGCAGAAACCAGCAAAAATTAATGTACAATATTGAGGAATACTTGGTGCAAATGGACCAAAAAGGATTCCCCACAAAGTGTGTCTACATACAGGAAAAAGGTTGCTGCAGTTGGAAAAGACAGCCTGGTTATTACAGGGTTGGGGTTTTTTTTGCATTTAATCTCCCAATTATAAATAATCAATGTGATTTACAAAATAATTTACAGAAAATGATTGGATTCATCATTGCAATAAATTACTTGGTAGGATGCCACCAGCATTGAGACCATACAATACCTCTGACACCGCCAGCACGAGGTGTTTCATTTTGCATTGGAAATCAAGGCACAGACCTGCAGCTCCTCTGGCTGAGCTGGCTCAGATCTGTCCCCCCCAGAGACCTCTTGGCAGCTGTGGTTCCACCCTCCTCATCCTCCCATCAGTGACTCAGGCCTGCAGTGGTGCAGGGCTCTGGGAGCTCCAGCCCTGCTGGCACCTGGGTGCAGGAGGGCTCCTTTCCTGGTTTCAGCTGTAAACCAAAGGTCAGATCCACAGGGTTTTGGCACAGGCAGGCACAGAGAAACAGGGACAGGGGCAGGGGGGAGCAGAGCCAAGGCTGGGGCAGACCCAAGGGGCTTGGGTGAGACAGGGTTATTGCTTGACCTCTGCTGCTTTTCTCTGCAGCACTCAGAGAATTGTATTTTTGAGGTTGGTGCTCTCAAACACTCTGAGGTCTGAAGGAGTCGTACGAATTCTTATCATGTTGTGAAGACCTATAAATTTGTTATCAGCCACTCACTCTAAGATGAAGGAGTGGCACTGCACTGGAGAAGTAGATTGTGGCATATCTTAGCATTAAAGCTGAGTCTGAACTGAGATCCTGGGTCCCAATGCTCCAAGCACTTGGGCAGCCCAAGACCTTGGTCCAATCTGTGAGACTCAAGCTCTTCTCACCCTCATAGGTCTCTCCCCTTCTACATCTTTCCCCCACTTCCTTCCAAATAGGCATCCAGTGGTCTTCCTCTGACTGCTGAGAAGCAGAAGTGGGACCACTGATATTTTGGGCAGTGCTGCCAGCCTGTAAAGGGGTGACCCCATCCCATTAGCTTAAATCTCTGGAATCCCATGGTCCCTCAGATTCCCAGGAGGCAGTGAGTGGTGCAAGGGAAGGGCTTGGCAGTGGCTGCCTCTGAGCATGTGGTGAGAAGGCAGGCATGGCACAGAAATAACAAAACCCCTCCAGAGGCAGAGGGATACAAACAGTGGAGTACCTTGGTGGGCCAGACTTTGCCCCAGCATCAGCTGAAAAGATCTGTTAGACCTGGCTGGGGATCTTAGTGTGCTGGAGGGTAACACCACCAAAGACCTGGGACCAGCCAAGGCTGAGGAGCAGTTCTGCCAGTGCTGCCTGGGCAAACCCCATGGGCTTCACCTGCTGTGATGCTCCTGCAGGAGCTTCCACCTCCACCAAGTCTGGCTGGACTGGGGACTGTCAGGGGGGCTGGCACAGCTGTGGGAGGGAAGCCCTCCACTCCCAGGGCACAGGGAATTGCTTGTTCGCAGGGTCTGGTGTGTGCTGAACCAATGCTGAGGTGGCAGTGGGGCAACAGCCTATCCCCAGCCAGTCACTGCCCTCCCCACAGAGGGAGGCAGGAATCTGGCCCTCCTTACAAGGACTGAGGCTTTCAGCAAGGCTTCAGCCTTAGCTCTGGGACTCGGGGCTGCCCGTGGCACGTGCTGTCCGTAGCTGCAGGAAGACAGCTTCTGGTGGTGGTCAGTCCAATAAACAAGTCCGTGTGTTCGTGCCCAGGGACCTCTGGATGGCTTCTCCTTTCACAGTGGCAGAGTCAGTTTGGGCTTTTCTCCCACACGGTCTTTGAAGGAGGCCAGCTGGTGTGTGGGTAGCTAGATGACCTCCTGTTTGGTGATGGCAGGCTGTGGGATGGACGTGGGCTGCTTTGCCACGGTCGCAATGGCTCCAGGCAGCAGCTTGTACTGCTCTGGTCCCGAGCCCGCGGGTGGAGAAGGCTGTGGGGTTTCTGGAGTAGCTGAAGAGAGAGAAACCGAATTAGAAGAGGGCCTCACAAACCTGGCAGCACTGGGATCTGCCCTCAGTCGTGCAGGGTTCAGGTGTCAGCACAGCAGAGGCTCTTAAGGGCTTGTGTGTTTGCTGTAGGGCAGCCCAGACGCAGGCATGGTTTGGTGCCCTGGGACAACCACAATAACCAACATCAAATGAGGAGAGCTGCTGATGTTTTGACCTGTACTGACCACGTTTTTGGTCAACCGAGGTCATCTCAGCACAAGTTCCCCAGTGGTGGCCCCATGTGGTGGACCACATTCTGCTGTGTTTTTGCAGAGGACAAACTGAGGTGCGTCTGAACCACTCAGGGGAAGGGGAGCCTTTCCACTGATTTCACTAAGCTCTGGACGGGATCATTCATCCCTTAAGGGCTGTGTAAAAGTTAGTCTGCCAAGGCATATCTTGTTGAATCAGTTAGTCTGGCCTAATCTAATCTAACCCACCTCTCTGTTTGTCTTTCCCCCCTTTCTGCATAGGAATTTCTCACACGCTCATCACCAGAAACTTTGTCTTGCTTTGCAAATCTCCTTGCAAGCTAGAAACTACCTCCAAAGGCACACTGGAAAGCTCCTGGTTTCTCCCAGGAGCTCTCTGTCTCTCTGGATATACTCACACATCTGCCCATTGTGCATCTGAGGAGGCATTGTGTTGGCCACGATGACGTTTGTTCCCAGGTTCTCCTGGATCAGGTGAGGGTGCAGGGGATGGTGGGCGTGCGGTGTTTCACTCGATGAGCCTAGGAACGTGCATGAGACATTAACTGAGACAGTTCTGGTGGGCAGCCCCCCTGCACCCAAGTGTCCAAGGCCTTGTGCATGATCAGCTTGTGCACAGGTGACTGGAGCACACCTTTCCCCTTTTCCTCTATGAATGCCTTGAGCTTACTAACCCCTGCCTGCTGCCTGTGTGTCCTTTTATACAGCATTATATTCCTGAGTCACACCTCCATGTAAAGAATAGCACAGTGGGAACTTTTCATTTTGTTTTGTCCCATTGGATGCTCCCACTAGAAAATCTGGGACATTCTTTCGACCTGAGCTTTCAGATCTCTTTGTTTTGATGAGTCCTTTCTGACAGAGGAGGATCAGTGAAGTGGCTGCCTGGTAGGAGTCTGGGGGGTGCAGAGCAAAGCTGCTTCCTGTGCAGAGGGCTGAGGATGCCTCTCTGTAACAGAGGCACAGCTAAGGCATCTCTTTAGGTAAGGAGAAGTAGAGGACCCTTGGTTACCCGTGCCAAGGATAGGGGAGATGGCTCTGTGTGAGTCAAGGGCTGACCTGCAGACTGGCTGTCTCTAACTTCTCCAGATAGGGAGACAATGCCTGAGGGGGTTCTCAAGGAGACAATAATCAGAGAACACCGAGAGGCCTCTTGTCGGACCCTCAAGTACTCACCTCCCAGCAGCATCTCCTGCAGCAGGTTGTCAATCTTAGCCATGCCAAAGAGCTTGACGAACTGGATCTGCTCTATCATCTGCCAGGTGATGCTCTGCAGCACGGGCAGCAGCAGCAGCAGCTCCCCGAAGCGGCCGCGCGAGTCGTACTGCCGGTCGTTGATGTAATCCTCCAGGCTCACCTGCACCTGGTACCGCATCCGCTTGATCTTGGACGGGTCGCTCAGCCCCTTGGCATCTGCAACGAGCCACACAGCCAACTGTCCAGCACAGCCCGAGGTGAGCTGCCTCTGACTCCCCACTGTCTGCTGTGAGGGACGGTTTTTCCCTTCTTAGACTCACTTCTCCCCTCCCTCTAAGAACAGCTTGGCCCGGAGAGGAGACCAGGCAGCACTTCCACCACTCAGGACCGGTGTTAGTCAGCATAACCCAGACTAGTCCCCTCTGGTGGTCACCCTCACCAAGCTGGGGCATACCTGGGTCAAAGAAGATGATGGCTTTCAAGCAGGCATATTCATTGTCATCGATCTGCAGCTCCTGGAAGGGGAGGACCAGCTCGTCCAGGATGCGGATGGCCACACGGTTCACCTCCACCAGCTCGGGGCAGTTCCGTGGGATGATGTGATCATTTCCTTCAGACAAGCAGCACAGAGACAGTCACCCTGTCATTGCTCAAGACTTATCTGGGGTGACAAGGAGTTCAAAATGCAGGTAACTAATGCTGAGATAATTTTGGGGGTGGAGAAGTTCTTCCTTCTTCCCTTTCCCTGTCTCGTAACACCAGAAATTATCATCTGTGTTGCCAGAGCAGCTTCTCATTACACAGGAGCCACTCAAGTGAGGAAAAGCTGAACAAAGAGTGAGAACTTTTTTCTCAATCCCACCACAGCCTGCTTACACAAACCTGGGGGTGCACTGTCAATGTCCACACAGTCCCCAGCTTTGCCACATGTAGGTTGTGCTGGGCTTGCTAAAATATAGAAAAGCTCAAGCCACCACCCTGCCAAAAGGATGCCCACAAACACTGAACCACCCTCTCTTTCACCACAACAGGGAAGTGTCACAGAAGCAGATGGGCTGGGAGCAGAAGTGCATTTTTTACCTAGCAGCAAGACATCCTTGAACACCATGGACCTCTTGGCAGCTCCCAGTAACAGATGCTCCCCTGCGTGTGCACGTAGCAGTGCTACCTGCAAGGGCAGGGAAAAGTTATTTGGGTGATGCACAGACTGAGAAAAGGCTGTGATTTCATGTAAGCAAGAGGGAAGTTCAGCATTCCTGTACTGCTGGGAGTGAGGGGCCCTCTTCAGTTACAGGCAGAGAAAGAGATCAAAAAATGGTCTGTGCTAAACCTGTTATAAATTCAGCAGAACCAGCAGACAGTAGACAGTAGCAGAAATATCCCACATTCAGGACACATGCCATGAGCAAGACCATGCTAGACTGTCCCAGGACCTCACACCAGTGTGGGGCAGGCTCACAGTAGGCTGTGACAACTCCTGCCAAGTGCAGAACCAGGGACCACACTCCATCCTGGGAAGTGGGGAGAAGTACAATCCCCACTGCTGGACAGCTGCTGTCCCTCTGGGCTGTGCCCACTCAAATCACACTCATGGGGACCCATGTCCAGCTGGCCAGTGGGGTCACCCCCTGGCCATTCATCCCCTCCACAGCCACAGGAACTGGGGACAGGGAAGCCAAAGGGATGTTTTTCTTCCCTGATGTTAATGATTGAAGTGTTTCATTTTACACCCTCCAGTGGCTCCTGAGAATGTTCTGAATCTTTTGCCCTCCTTCAGTTAAAAATTTCAGAGATTTAGGCAGAAAGAGAAGTTAACAATTGGACATCCTGACACAGAGGCTTCTTAATGTCCAGCCAGGAGCTTCTGCTGGAGAAAACAATCATTAAACATTAACAGAGAAATGCTGAAAAGTATGTCCTGATGGGAATGGTCCCCTTTTCCAATGTGTGATCCTCAGCATCTGTCAAAGCCAAGAGAAGTTTTACCCTACCAGAAATGCCAGGAGAATGTATCACCCACACACCCACAGAAAAAAGCTCTGATTAGGAAAGATGCTGATGTCTAGGAGAGGGATTTTGTGGTTTCTTTTTTTTTTCTTTTTCTTTTTTTTTGATGGTAAAAAAAGTTATGCAAAATAAACAGAGTGGAGATCCTTGCAAAAAGACTGTGCACACATGATACTGGGCAATCTTTATCTAGATGCCAAAATCTAGCCTCTCTCTATCACTGTCCAAACATGGGTGGATATGTTAGCTGAGCTGCTTGGAATTACCAGAGCTGCACAAAACTGAGCTTTCCTACCTGGTGAAACTTTGACAAGGAAAAAAATAGTCCCAGGGGAGAGTGAAGCTCTCACCTAGAATTTTCCTGCCTAGTGAAAATTCAAGAAGGTTCAGGTTGTAACCACCTTTTTTGTATCCATAAAATTTGCTTTTTTGAGCAGGGTTAAAGTCAATTACTTCAACAAGGCAAAAGCATCTCATTTGATACTTGTTCTTGCTGTGATGAACTTAAGATACATCATTCCATTGTGAACTAGGATAAATACAGAGTTGTAACACAGCAAAGCAGAACTTGAAGATGAGATGGCTTTACCCCACCAAATCTGGTAATTTTGACATTTTGGTGCAGATGGAGGATGAGGTGTTGGGTATGATCTTTTCTACAAAGGAGATCTATTTTATGCCTGTGGAGCAGCCTGTCCCTTGTGGGAAGGCAGGGTTCAGACTATGTAATCTTTGGGTTTTGTTTTCTTCTTTGAGGAATTCTGCAGCTCCACAACTGCCAAATGAGCTCACATGGAAGTTGCTGTAGTTTGCAGTTTGGGCCAGGTTTAGGGCCTCTGTTCCAAATGGCACAAGGCTGGGATGGGTTGTGCAGAGCTGCCCCAGGTCTGTGCTGGGCTGCAGCCTGTTTACTGTGTAAATAAATGGCATTTGCCATTGGAGTCCATTTGGGTTTCCATAATTTATAAATTGTATTTTCTTTAGTAATTTAACAGATTTCTTACAATTTAAAACAATTTAGCATTTGCACATAATAGAAAAGAAGGAAACATGCTCCCATTTTAAGAGCACTGAATTCCTCAGAACTCTGGGTGCTGCTGGGTGGTTAGCAAAGAGCTCAGATTTAGGATTTAGGAGGTTTTGATCAGCTGGATACTCTCAGTTGGATATTCTTGTTCCTCAGGATATAAAAATTACCTCTAGGTCAATAGGGCTGGAGATGGGTCCTACCTGAGGAGAACACATGCTGGTTTTGTGATTGTACACTGGGCAGACTGGAAACACCTTCCTACATGTGACAGGGCCTGTGCTGGCCCTGCCAGAAGTGCCACACATGTTATTCAAGGCTGGGCACACATCATATCCTTCAACACCTGTTGCAGACCTCTGAAATTTAGACTGACATGGGAGACCTCTCCTCGTGCCTCTTTGAGGCTGCCTGAGATCCTGCAGTGCAGTTCTACAGAGGACACCAAACCCACTGTGCTTATCTTCATTAGGGAAACCAAAAATGTCATTTCAGTAACTTCTAAATGCAGACATGTTCTTGCTTTTCAATCCTGGAAAAAGATTTTCTATTGCCTTGGGAGCAAACTAGTGTTTAGCTTCAAAATTCCACGCTGGGAGCATGCACACAAACATCCCCCCAGGCAGGAGGCAGAAAGAGACAGGCAGATTTTAAGTTTTGGGCAGACCTTAGGCCAGGAATCTGCCCTGCTAATTCTGATTACCCCAAGCATTTGTATGGCACTTCAGGTTTTCAAAGTGCTGTGCAAACTATAATTAATAAATGACTGGCTGACCCCAAAATGCTCATCTGATAAGGGACCTAATTCGAGCTCAGTGTTATCTGGCTGTGCTCATTGGCTGATTAGCAGCACATGCAAGTGGCTCGTGCTGGCATTGTATGGATGCTTGCCCTGTGCTGGCATTGTATGGATGTTGTTCCCAATCAGCTGCAGCAGTCAGGATAACAGAGTGCACAATGAGCATTTTCTTTGAAGGTCTCAGCTGGCTTTGGCTCCCCGTGGCCTTTGCCAGGGCAGAACGAGGTGGGGTGGGTGGGGGACTTGCCTGGTCATCCAGGGGCAGCTCACAGAAGGGGGGGATGTACTTGGCCCACTCCACCAGCACGAGCAGCTGCTGCTTCATGGACTCACAGACGTCAGAAATATTGGCAATCTTCTTGCCTCGGATGTCTCCGTTGATCACAGGAACTGGGGATGATATCTGGAAGGAGAGAAGAGATCCTTCAGCTTTGAGTGCCACAGAGGAAACACAGAGAGGAAAATCCCTGTCCCTTGGGCTGTGTTGATGCAGACTCCAGAATGGATAATTACTTTTTTTCTGTTGCACACCCCCAGCTCCCAGAATAGGCGACCCAGCAAGACTCATTTAAACTGAGATCAGCCTGGGGATCTGCGAACATGAAACGCTGAGGAGCAGAGCCTGTGGATCATCTTGACAAACTGTAATGCCTGAAGAGACTGGAAAGCACAGAAGAAACATTCCTAAAGCCAGGATCTTCCTCCCACTGAACAAATGTGCTCAGTCAAGATCCAGGAGGCAACAGAGGGGCTCACCAGGAGAAAGGACACGTCCACCCAGTGCTGCTGCATGAGCTGTTTGGTCCCACCAAAGTGCAGGGGACTGCTCCCCCTTCCACCCTGCTCCAGAGCCAGGGCTTGGCTCTGCTCCTCTCCTGAGTCAGCATGAGCACAGCAGGCGCAGCTTTCCAGGTCTGACATTGCTTTCTGTGAGCACCAGGTCATTGGTATTTGACATCACCCACTTGGAGTAACTAAAGGCAGGCTGTAAGGATAACAGTCTCCCACCTCCCAGTGGCTTTTAGGTCCTCCTGGCAAAACTGGGCAAGTGCAGACATGCCCACAACACAGATCACATTTGTTCCATGGAGAATTATTTGTGATTGCAGGACAATTGGGATCATTTCATTTGCAAAGGACAAACCTGACAGCTCTCCAAGTCCTACCACACAGCGCTGGACAGAACGTCTCCCCCAAACCAGGCACCCAACCTCCTGCCTGGTTCTCATGCATAGCTGCTCACCCAAGTCAACTAAAAATTTGCCCTTAGTCACTACTTTATCCTCATGCTTCTGTAAGCAATTAACTCAACCCCATCACTGCCCTCTGCCTGCCCTCTGTGCTCTTCTACAACATCAGCTCTTCCTGTCCTGTTCCTGCCAGCATTTTCAGCTTGGACCCTGCCAGCCTCCCCAAAGAAATGGGATTCAAATGCCACCTGCATTTTTTGTTTCAGGTTGCATTACCTGGAGGCTTTCCAGCATACCAGCTATTATTGAATAAATAAGATTGTAAAAATCTCACCATGTATTACCCTAATCAGAGGGCCCGGAAGGCTTAACAAATAAGTAAAGACCTCTGAGTGAGTGACCCTAGATCTTGGAGAAAGCAGCTCCTCAGCAGTATCTTGTTCTAATTAGCCAGGCACATAAAAGTTACCAATTACCGTGCTGGAGCCTGCCTTGTTTAATGAGTCTCTGTGCTCTGTGGGAGAGCAGGAGCTCCCCTGGATTTGTCCATGGGTGTAGTTTTTATCAGCAGACCCTGCTTACATGTGATGGCACTGTGGGACTCAGAGCCCCAGAAATGTCCTTCCCTTGTGGATTTGGTGACTCGAGACCCCATTATCTCACACCTCTGGGAGCAGCACCAATCTTATTTTTATAGGATATATAAATATATTAGGGCCTGCATAGGACAAGGTGAGATGTGGGATGAGCTTGGATATGCTTTTTGTGTACAAGACTGGTCCTTGGCCCTTCTGGCACATCCCCTCCTTGGGGAATTGGACCTTACAGCCTGAGCTTAATGTGGAGCCCAGAGCACGTCCTGTCCTGGAGCACCTCCCAGGGCAGCCTTCAGGGTAGTATGACCCTTGAAGCAGCATGGACTGCCAACTCAGCCCCCTGAATGCCTTCCCCAGGACACAGGGTGCTGTTCTCCCCAGCTCCCATGAAGAGGGGCAGCTCTTGCCTCCAGCACAGCCCCATCCTTGTCACTTGTTCTGCCAGACAAACCCTCCCCTCTGTGTGCCCATCCTGTGCTGTGTCCTCCCAGAGAGTGCTGAGCTGTGTACACCATTTGCAGCATCCAATCTCTTAAACCAGAGTGAGCTTTCCAAGGAGAACGCTCTAGGAAACAAATCTTGGCAGTTTGCTAGTGGAAATAGGGAATTTCAAGCAAGCACTGGAAAAGGTATCTGCATAAAACAAGCAGGAAACCGATTCCTCGTGAAACCGTGCAGGAATCCAAAGTTCCTAACAGCCCATGGGGAGGGGAGGCTGCTCATGCCAGGCCAGCCCCTCGTGGGCTTAGGCAGCCACAGCTCTTTGGATTGCAATGATTCTACCCTATTTTCTTCTGTCAGGCTCTCCAGCCTTCTGTTAAAGCAGAACATTGCACAGAACAAATCATTGCACACTGTTCAGCTCTGAACTAAGGAGATTTAAAGGGATTCTCTCAGGTAGCAAATGATTTTTGAAAAATCAGTGTTGAGTTGGTAGATGAGCCACTTAGAAAAGAGGTGATAATTTGAAGACTCAGCTGTTAAATACTCAGCTGGCTCTACAAGCCAGGTAGTGCCTGATGCTCTTGTATTTGCTAAAGAAGAAGGAAGAGGTACCTGCTGTGCCAGGGCTTCTGCGTGCAGGAGGGCATTGATGGAGGGCAGGCTGCTGTCCTCGTAACTTGATCTGCGGGTGCTGATTCGGTCCCGTTCATTTTGTACAGCTGCAAGAGAGGATTTTGGCTGAGCTGCAGGTGGTTCATGGCAGTGCTCTCTGAAAACTAGCACAGACTTTTGGCGTTCCCCTTCCTCCTTAGCTGCAGTTTCCCAGCTTCCCTGCCAGGCAGGGCGGAGGTGCAGCTGTGTCTGGTTTGTGATGGGGTGCCAGCGAGAGCTGACTTCATCTGGTGGATCTGATTTCTTCTTTGCTTTATTAGACTTTCCTGGGATTGGGGTCAATTCAGAACCCAAACACCTGTAGAGTTCAGTGGGGAAAATTTCCTGTCAAAGGATCTGAGGTTTTTGATTTCATGATACGGGCTCTGAAACGGTGGCCATGCTCATGTGTGCAGCCCAAAGCTGATGTGGGAAATGGAGGAGTATCTGCAAGGTTTCCTTGCCCACATGACTCCTGTGAGCTCCATTCAGAAAGATATTGCAGGGGGTAGGAAAACTTCTTTCTAAGCTACAGCTAGGAAGGAAGTGCAGAACTTCTCCTGCTTATCCATCCAGAGCAAAAGATCTCTCTCATTCCTTATCATAAAAGCATCCCAGGACAGGTTTGGCTTGGTCTAGTCTTGAGGGCCCAGGCTTTGAAGGGGAGGATTTGCCTGCTCTGTCTGTCACGAGGCCTGGGCTGGCCATAACTCACCCTGGCCGTGCCACTCAAAGGCATCTGCTCAAATAAACTATTGATCCATGGCAGGGGAAACAGCCCAGTCCCTGCCTCGGGCCGGTGGCTCTCTGGATTGATACATTCCCGATGTATAAATCCACCTGATAAAAAGCAATAATGAGGCTGGGCCAGGAGAAAAGCCCTGCAGTCAGCGGCTGTAAATAGGATCTCTCAAGGTTATGCTGCTTGTTATCAGTAGCAGGCCCCCGAGTTCAGTCACGGCATGATGTTTTCCAAATGTTTGCTCAGTATTAGCTGGTCATGCACCTAATGTAACTTCTATTGAATATTAACAGACAACAGCACAGCTCTGGGCAGGGGATGAGCAGACGCTGCATGGACAGGAGGATTCCTATATTCTTCAGGAAAAGTCAAGAAAAGTTGCTTGTGATACCTCATCCCCTTTTACAGGGAATAAAGGTTCCTGCTCAGAGGTCTTCCTGCAGCCACCCAGGTACCACTGGTTTCTCTGTGGTCTTCAAGGACCTTTTTACTCCAAAGTTTCTCCTCGAGGCAGTGTGAACTGGGAGGAGCACACAGTTTAATATCTGTGCATGGCACAACAGGGCCAAATGGCTCCCAGTTGTCCCTTTGCAGACATCAATCAGCAGGGTGAGCTCTGTGGAATGCCAGGCAGCTGCTCTGCTCCTGGCAGTTTGTCCCTCCACCAACAGGACCACCAGCATTTCCTGCCACTCCTGAGAAGCAGGGCTAAACAAGGGGAGATTCCTGCCATGGGGACCTGTAAGGCCTGCAGAGACAGGGAGGTAGGGAAGCTGGGGGGTGAGCATGGGCCACATAGGGATATCTCTACTCTTTTCATGCACTTAAGTAGAAAAAATGCTCCACTTTACTCTGGATCCTTTTTGCTGTGGCTAGAACTAAACTAAACCCTTTGCCTCTCTGCAGAGGGTCAGCAAGAACCTAGATATTTATTAGGAAAAAAAAGGTGCAGAATGTCAGTGGGACTTTTGCTGGACTCACCCATCCAGCTATGGATTTTGTGGTCACTCTGGGACAACAGCACTTGGAGCAGTTTTACCGAAGTGTTTCCAAATCTCCAGGCCTTCTTTGGAGTTTCTGCTCCTCAGTGATGTGGAGAAGCATTCCCAAACCCCCTCCAATGGACTGGCTCTGTGGCAGCCCTGGTGATGTGTGTCAGTGTGAGCACGAGTGAGCTGAAGAGCCCTGGGTGTGATCTGTGTGCACAAGCAGGGGCAGTTCTGATACACAGGCAGGGACTCCCCTAAATCCCCTGTTGGGGGGCCCAGGAGAGCACCGTGGAGGGAAGGCAGGGCTGAGGTGGCTGGGCAGTGTGCACCTGGCAGGGAGCAGCCTTGGGCTGCAAGGGTTTCTCAGTCATGTGTGGGGAAGGCCACACTGTCACCCACCTTCCTTCTTCATCCCTGCTCGGAAGCACTTCTTCAGCCTGCAGTACCGGCACTGGTTTCTTTTGTCTTTGTCTACCACACACTGCCTGTTAAACCTGGCAAGGAAGGAAGAAAGAAAGGGGTGAGGAGCAGCAAGACTGAGCCTGAAGGCAGGGCAGGACAGACCCCCAGGCTCCAAGACATGCTCAGAGCAGGTTCCCAGAGGCTCCCCTGAGAAAGGAGCCCCAGTCTGTGATTTTTCTGGTCTTGCTTTAACCTGTGGTTTCTTTTTTGCACTGAACATATCAGGTCTCCCCTCGACCTCTGGATGTTCAATAAGGACAGACCAGAACTGAGTCATATGCAGGAGCTCAGGCTGCTTGTCTTACTAACCATGAGGGATAGGATGTCTATAGTGGACTAACAAGTCCCAGGGAAGTTAAAAGTGTGATCTAGGAGGGTTAGAACCAACTTGGAAGCTGCTGTTGTTAGTTAGATCCCAGTAGAATGGAGGAAGAATGCCTTTATTCTGAATTTTAAAGAGAAGTAGAAGGTTGTAGTAGCCCAACTGTGAGGTTATGAAGTCAGTTTAAGTCCCTGCATCTCTCCAGGGCTGTGTCTGGGATTCTCAGAGGTTGGCTCTGACCTCTGGACAGCATTGTTGGTGTACTCTGCTGCCACTTGCACTTTAGAGAGGGCTTGGGAAGTGACCAGCTCCTTCCCTCCAAGCTTGTGTCACCACATCCTCTGCACAAGGTGGGGAAAACACTGATCTCCCATGTGTGTGACTCACAAGACTGGTGGCCACTTGCAGCATGAATTTAACTTGCAAATTTCCTCTAATTTACAGCAGATTGATCCAGCTTGCACAGTAAAGACAAAGGAGTACAGAGCTGGAAAAGGGCTCACAGACATGCTGAATTCTATAGATTTTGAAAAGACTTCCTTCTACTGTGCTTTTTAAAGTCCCCAAGCTATGATTTGCCCAAATGGATGCCTGAAAGCAGCTTTTTAAATATTCCTGTAGTGCATATAAAAGCCTCAGCTTCCAAAGAACTGGGCCCTTGGCTTTTCTGATGGAGTTGTGGGGAGGGGGCTCCCTGGGCAGCCACCTTAAATAACCCTGGGGTGCACATGATGATGTGCTTCACATACACTCATAAACCTGGGGCTTCCTCCTGTCACTCAGATTTTAGAGTCATGTTGCTCTTCATGTTCTCTGAGTGGCTGTCAGGCCATCAGGAGTAACTGACTCAGAAAGCCCAAGGGGTTTAGGCACTGTGACCTGAGGATTCTCCAGTTTCCTCTGTGGCTCTCCACATGTGGGCTGCTCAAAGCCAGCAGTGAGCAGGTCACAGCTGCTGATGGCACAGGAGAGCCATGGGCTACCCCCAATGGCACGAGGTGCACTGCAGGGGTTTCAGGAGCAACACAATGCCTCATCCTCAGAAAAGTGCAAGTTGTGCTGCCCCTCATGGTGCTGCCCAGGTGTTCTTGTGTCGTGGAACAGGCAGTGACAGCATTTTAGCTGGATGGCAGGCACTCTTCCATCTGGTGATGGAGAAGGATTGTCCCCAGGGAGTGAGGAAGATTTGTGCTGCACTCAGAGCACTGAGTAGTGAGGTGCTAAGTCCCTGCAATAGGGCTTCTTCCCTGGCATCCTGCTGCTTGCTGGCCACATCCATGGTTGGCCATACCCATTTGCAAGAACATGTGCTTGGCCCCTAAAGTATGGGGCAAGAGCTCCCAGGGTCTTTTCCCAGGGATCAGTGGAGGGCAGTGCCAAAGTCAGGGCAGTCACTGACCCTTCCCAGCTGAGGGCTGAGGTCAGGGAACGCGGAGGAGCCTGCAGGGAGGATGAAGAGGATGAAGGGTCATGCTGCTGCACTTTGAGGCCTTTCCCACTGAGCTGTGAGGGCTGCTCTGTCTGAGCCGTGGGTCTCAGTGTGTCTCTGTGCCCTCTGTCCTTACCTGCAGGAGTACATGTGGTTCTTCCTGACGCTCCTCCTGAAGAAGCCCTTGCAGCCATCGCAGCTGGAGGCGCCGTAGTGCTTGCCCGTGGCACGGTCCCCGCAGATGGCGCAGAGCGCGCTCACGCCGATGCTGCTGGCAGCGTTGAGGCTGCCTGCCTCTGAGGGAGACGTGTCTGCTCGGGGAGGACAAGCAGGAGGACACAGTGAGACAGACAGAGACATTTCCTGCCTCAGCTATCAGTGAGGGGCTTGGCAGAAAGCAGGCGGCTCTGTGGCAGGGGCCAGCCAGAGAGCTGTGGAAGAAGTGGGTGCTCTCGGTGTTAAGTAATTGCATTTTGGGTGCACTAAAACTTCCTGTATTCCATGGTGAGATCCCTCTTCCCAAAGGCCTGGCTTGCAGCAGTGCCTGCAGATAAAGTGGAAGCCCATTTGCAGGAGTCACAGGGCAGAGCCAAAATTCCTCAGGGATTTGCAGACACTTTGGGCCAGAGAAAAAGCTGATGTGGAGTTAAAGCTGAGGTATTACAGCTCAGGGTGAGCAGCTGATTTATTAGGGAGGTGTTTGTGTTACAGCACTGAAAGAGCCCAGGACAGCCCTGAGCAGATGAGGTGACCAGTTCCCTTTTCCAGGCATGGGGCTCCAGCCTGCACAGCCCTTCTTTGGGAAAACAAGACTTCAGGTAAATAACAAACTCAAATGACTTCAGCTGGAAAACTCACGTGGGCAAAGGCTACCCATGCAAAGAAGGAGTGATTAAAGAAAAAAGGTGGCACTAGCATGGAGGAGGCTGTAGGCTGGGTATCTTCCAGAGTCTGGTCAGATCACAGTGGACATTGATTTGTCTGGCAGTCCTTACAGACCAAGGGGGATTGGGACTTGAAGGGCTTTTTTTGGAGGATAGGGAATTGCAGCAGCCTCTGGAGGAAAGGACATTTGAAAGGCTAAAAACCATACAAGGGCTACACTAAACCCTTCCAGCAAGCCAAACAAACCTCAAGGCTGAAGGGATCAGCCCTGAATTCAGTTGATCTAATTGTCCCCTCCCATTACATTTTTCTGTATTAGCACATGCACATCCCCCTGCCTCAGTGGAAATGCCAGTCACAAATCATGCCCAGGATCTGCAAAGCCATAGAAACTTGCTGTGATTTTTAATGTGTGAGTCTATTGGCCTCTGATTTTTGAGTTTGGTGGGGACTCAGTTAAGGCTCACTCAGCTGCTCCCAGCAGAAAGGCTGGTCCCAGCTGTGCTCCTCTTGGTAACCCAACTGTGGGTGCTGGGGAGGCCAAGGCAAGTCTGGCCAGAGCAGAGCTGCATTTTCAGCTTCTGTTTTGCAGAGAAAGGGATATTTCACAATATAAAGGGGTATTTCAGCAGGTGCTGCACGTCCTGCTCATGCAGGAGTAGCTGGCACAGAACCAGCAGTGAGTGAGCACAGGAGTTCTTGAGCCTTCCTTGCCTCTGGCAGCATCTTTCATTTCCCTGCCTGCTTTCTGTCTTTGCAACTCCTCGTGTCCCTCCTGTATTTCTTTCTGAGCCAGTTTGCTGCCTCTCTGTGTCCTTGCCTGGCACACCCTGTCACACAGCTACAGCAATACCATGCAAAGCTCCATCTCCACTCCCAAAGCCCTGAGCTTTCCCAAGGCTGTCCTGGCTGTCTCTTGGCCCTGTGAGCAGCTTGCCTCTGAAAACATCCTTCCCCCATGCATATCCTGAGGGCTCAGCTGGATGCAGGTCACTCCAGAAGGAAAGTCAAATTCACAGTTTCAGCTAAACATAGGACTTAGATGTGAGAGGAAGAGCTGATCTGCCTGTAATCCCATTACTTGTGTATCTGTGACAGCCAGATAAATCCCTTTTTACCAATCTATCACACTGTAATCAGATGGACATAGAACAGGAAAAACTGGCACTCTTATCAAGGAAATTGCAACATCTCAGTCTAATAGTCAACAACAATGAAATTATTGCCTAATGGATAATTTTCGAATTAAGTTTATTTTGCCAAATATGTGCCAAAAATGTGGGCTCTGGCTGCTGCAATCAAGTGGCTGGAGTTAAAGTAAATGGAGGAAATAAAAAATCTGACTTTGGGAGCTGAGCCTTGTGTTAGGACAGGAGCTGCTCAGGAGGTCCCTGAGCCTGTCTGAACATGGGATGCATTTTGCCTATGAGAGGCAAACTTGGTCCCTGCTGAGCAGCTGTCCTGGGGCTGGAGAGCTGTGCAGGGCAGTGGCTGGGCTCTGATGTGCTCCTTGGCCAGGAAAAGAGGCATAGGTTCTGCAGTGGAGGTCCTGCAGGAGGTGTGTCCTCCAGGGCAGCTGCTGCAGTGCCAAAACAGCCCTGGACACAGGGGCTGTCCCTGGCCTGGAGCTGGGCCCAGGAGGAGAGGAGTTGGTGCTGCCTGCCCCAGCTGACTCATCCTCCCCTGGAGTATCCCAGCACACTGGATCTTGTCACAGGAAATTACCCTGTTCCTCTGCTCCATGGAGCCCTGGGTGCAGGGCTGGCAAATCACAGCCCCTGTGCAGGTGTTTGTGGGATGGGAGAGGGGCACGGAGAGGGAGCAAGGCCTGGGCTTGTCCCAGGGTGTCCAGATGGATATCAGCAGAGCCCAAGGGGGTGACTTTTGGCCCAAAGGCACCTGAATATAGAGGACCAGCCCCCAGGAGCGGAGAAGGGGCTGGGACCCAGAGTGGCAGGGGGTTGTTGTACAGCAGAGCCACTTCAGCACCACAGTGTCACATCCCTGACAAAGCAAAGCCTTAACCCAGGGCAGACCCACACAGGCTGTGATGGAAGAGTCCACACCACCAGCACAGCCCTCCTGGGACAGAGGTGTCCAGCAGCCCCGGTGACACAACACAGGGCAGGAAAGGGCTCCGAGGGCCACTTTCTGTGGCTTCATTTAGTCATCAACCTCATATTTAGAGAGACTTTAGGGGGTACTTGAAGAAGAATCTCTTGTTATCTCTGAGCATTTAATCACCAAGACTTTTGGTCCCCACATGGGTGGGCCAGCACTGTGAATTCTGGAGGGTTAGGTGTCATGCTACTACCCTCCTGAAGGGATGGGGACATTTGTCTATCCTCTCAAGGTCCCCTTGTCCCACTTACTGGGGCTGAGCCAGGAAAGGAGATGCCACTCCACACCCCAGTGCTGCCTCGGGGAAGGGCTGTGGCCTCACAGCAGCGGCAGTGCCTCACTCACTTCTGAACGTGATTTTCACCTTTACCAGGGGCTAAATGCCTTTCTGCCCCAGGAAAACCCAACTCCAGCTCCTGCTGGAGCAGGATAGCTCTGGGCTCTGGAGACACAGGGGCAGTTGTCTGTCTGGTGAACCATCAGCAGCACTTCACTCAGACACTCCATGTTCAGCCCCATCCCCTGGGCTGAACGTCTGGTTCCCCTCTCATTCCACCCAGCTCCTGGTGTGTGCCTGCTCCCAAGGGCTCTGGGCCGCAGGACACCATCCTGCCTGCACAAACACAGCTCTGCTCTCCCCCTCTGTTCTACCCCGTGGGGAGCAGGAACCCCCCAGTGCACTGCTGGGAGCTCCCACTGACACTCCTGCCCTCCCTGGGAACATTTTTGCGGCCACCCCAGGGACTTCTCGTCCTGCAGCCCCCGGCTCACCCCAGCACGGCAGAGGACTCACCATTGCCCATAGCCAGCACCTGCATGTTCTCAAACTCCAGGGTGGTGTACGCCGGGTCCAGCGCTGCGCTGTAATCGGCCATCTCCATGTCTATGAGGGCTTTGGAAAGGCGCATTATCCTGGGCAAACACGGGCCAGATTGTAGCGATTCCCTTGTCCCGGGCTATTGGCCCTCCTGCCTCCCTCTGCCTTCACTGCGTCCCCTACCTGCTGGCTTTTAATTCAGATATTTCTCTGAAAGGATTTGCTGAGCCTCAAGGCCTATACTCCCAGAGGGGTGGAGGCAGGAGGCAGGGGGTTAATCTTTAATCATCTCACCCATTGCCGAATACTGCTAAGNTTTTTTTTTTTTTTCCTTTGGTGGAGCAGCAGTGATTCTTGTTGACTGTTTATTATTGAATCTTAAGGCGTTTCTGATCCTGGCTCCTGGGTGCAGGCAGCACCACAGGAGCAGGCACTCACCAAGGGCTGTTGACCTTGATGCTCAGCTGCTGGTGTTGCTCTTAATTATACCAGGCATGGAAAATTTGGAAAAAGCCCTACCAGGAGAACAAGGTTCTTCTTCACTTCTGTCATCATCTTCCTCTCCTCACCACTGGTTGCCTACACCCCTATTTTTCCCTTCTCTTTTTCCTTCCATCCCTTCTACTCCTTCTCCTTTTCTCTCCCTCACGGTCAGAGAAGGTCGGGTCCTGCCTGGAAATTTACACGTTGCTATGTAAAGTAAAACGTATGACTCCTTTTCCTTCCCTATAAACCAAGTTTTACAGGGGGCTGGATGCCCTATAAACAGATCCCATTCTACGGCCATGCCCAAACAGCGAGCGGGGCTGAGGGGTGGCACAGACACCCTGGGAACTGCCAGGGTGGCTCCTGAAATCCCTCAGTGCTGGACACTCCCCAGCCTTGGGTTTTGGCTGATGTGTCATAAAAGTGTCATGAGATGTGTTACAATGAGCTGGAGCAGCAGGAGTTTTCCTCCTGGGGTGCACTGTCTGCCCTCAGCACCAACAGCGGTTCCGTGCCTCGCCCACACCCTGGGGCTGCCCCTGCCTGTGCTGGCACTGGGGCCAGAGCAAGCGGCAGAGCTGCCCCTGCTCCCTCCCCAGCTGCCCCATGGCTCCTCCACTTCAGCCAGAACTGAGGATTTTCAGTGCAGTTGCGAGGTCATTGAGTGGGAATCCAGTCGATCTCTGAGCGACAGCGGCTGCATGGCGCAAGAGAAGCGGCAATTAATGATTTGGTATCGCTCGCTCTGCATTGAAAACGGCCCCGTGCTGGTTTCGCAACCAGCAGCGGCCGAGCCCACACGCTGCTGATCTGGGCTCCCAGTGCCTTGTGTTTGTTCTTCCCAGGCACCCCAATGCAGCCCCAACCCCACTGGCACCACAAGCTGCCCTGGCCACGGTGCCATCAGTGCCACAACACGAATCCAAGGTCTCTGGCTCCACACCAGTGCTTGTCTTTGGGCAGTTATGCTAGTGATGATTTGCTATTCACATTTTAGGAGCACAAGGAATTGTTCAAGCAGCCCTTTGCCCCCCAAAACCATGATCTACATAGCACTTCTAAACAGCTCTTCTCCCCTGAGGCTACAGGTCTGCAGGAGTGAATCTGAGCACAGGGAGAGCCTCTGCTTTCTCACTTGGGAATGGTGATAAATAGCCTTTGCTGCAGGGAAAACAGTCATTTGGTCAGTGCTCCTGAAGGACAGGCCAGAGCTCATGTGCTGGTGGCTTTTCCTATAGGCAGATACGGTCCTTGCCAAAAATTTGTTTTCTGATGTGCAGACTGGGATAGAGGTGCAAGAGTAGAGCATAGCTCCCTCCATAGCCCCATCCCAGGGACCTCCATCCCAGTCCTGCCCAGGCCACGGTGATCCCTTTGATTAGATAAATGCTACAGACACCAGGTCAAATATGTGCAGGATTTGCCACAGCGTCTGGTAAAATATCGTAAAAGCAGGGCCCTTTCTGCTCTGCTCAGCAAAACAAACCTTTTGCTTCAATAGCCTGCTGAGCAAGGAGGCTGCAAAGGCCATTTGCTTCCCAGGCAGGAAGGATTAAAAGGGCCAGGAATAGAAATCAGCGAGGCAGCGTGTGCGGGAGAGCGGCAGATAAGGAGCAGGGAAGTTTGGAGAGCATTAGGTGGCTCACGAGGCCAGGGCTGTCAATGGAACGTGGTGTTTTCTGCCCAGGGTTGTGTTGACTGTTGTTTTCTCCCTGCCAGTGTCCTCTGTGGGTCGCCAGTGCCCCCTCCCAAGTCTGTCATGTCGGTGTGGAGGTCCAGGGCCACACCAGCCAAGGACACCACACACTTCCTTTGCCCTGGAGATAGTCTCTGATGGAAATGTGCTGGCTGCTCCCTGGGACAGGCTATTGCTGGAGATGGAGTCTCCCCTGGTACCTTCTGCCTGGAGAGCCCTCCTCTCCCCCTGGCATCCTTGTGTGGTGAGTTTTGGGACAGCTTGCCAATGCAGCCATGGCTCGTACTGGCCAGCAGGACCACATGGCCCTGTAGCTGGTTTAGGTGGGAGATGTTCAAGTCAGCAGCTGCTTGTGGGGCTGTTTCAAACACTTCTGGCTACAGAAGAGGTTTTGTCATTTTTTTTCCACAGAGAGACAGCTCATAGCTGGAAGACCCCCATTGACAGGTGAAGGCTGTTCCCAGGCCAGGTACTCCAGGGAAGTTCAGCTGCCAGATCTGCTCCTGTCTCCTGTCCCCATTTTCTGTACCCTCCACCCACTGTTTCCTATGTCAGGACGTGGTTGCAAAGGAGACCATGACAGCTCTGGGGCATGAGCTGTTCTGTGCCAAACGATTATTTAATTTTTATCTGTTGAGCAGTAAATCCTTTCCCACGATGGCACATCATGACACTAATTCTGCATTGTCTATATATCCCCATCTGACAAATTTATGCAAACCTAAAGGGGATTCCCTGAAAATAAGATCTGTGCTCCTCAATAGGTGAGGATCAGCAACAGAGTATTTAATAGAGAATTTTTGGTAAGGATGCCATCACCTACTGTGCTTGCTAACTGTGTATGTCAAGCAGGTGAGCAGCTCCTCTAAAGGGACTCTTCACTGTTGCTTCTTGAACAGGATGTTGGAGGATCAGAGGATAATTGAGGTTGAAGGGACCTCAGAGTCTCTGCTCCAGGCTCCTGTTAGAGCAGGGAGAGCTGTGAGAGCAGCATGGGTTCCTTGCAGTTGGGCCTTGAACACCTCCAAGGATGGAGAGCAGCCTCTGTAGCCAGCTGGTGCTTGATTGTCCTCATGGTTAGACACTGGCTGAGCCTCTCTCCAGTTTTTATGCCCCTTGATCTCCAGCCATGCACCCTGTGAGGAGCCTGACCCCATCTTTTTGATGCCCTGTGTGTGTGTTGTGCTCCCCCAGTTCCTGCTGGCCCATCTCTCCCTCCTGATACAGGACACAGCCCTGCCCTCCAGTGCATCCACCAGGCTCCCCAGTCTGGGGTCACCTGCAGACTTTCTGAGCATGGACCACGACCAGGGGCCCTCCTGCTCTTTGCTTTTCTCTCTCACAGCTCTGCCCTCTTAAGAAATGCCCCGCAGAAGTGCCAGTGCCCAGAGCCAGCAGGACCAAGCTCAGCTTTCAGCAGCGATGCCATCGCTGGCCCTGGCAGCCCTGGCTCCAGATCTCTCCTCCCGTGTCACTCACAGCTCCCAGGCCTCTGTAGAGATGGAATCCTGCAGAGATGGGCTCAGGTCTGAAAGCTCTCCCGAGCAGCAAAGCCCTGAACAGGTCAGGACCCTGCTCAGCCCATCACCATTCCATGAGCCAGCTGTGGGAAGCAGGAAGCCCAGTTACAAGACAAAGAACAAAAGTCCCGGGGGAACGTCAGCAGTGTAGTCATCTCCACACATGCAAAGGTCCCTTCTGCCTTTTTTTTTTTTTTTTCCCCTTTGAAATTTCAAATTCCAGTTTGTGGACAAAGTCCTGCCTATCTGAGAATATAGATCTCCGACCACTGACCAAACTCCACTTCAAGCAGTCCCGAGGACTGCTCTTCCCTTGCCCACGGATGTGTCTGCTCAGTCCTTGGATCTCCCAGGATCATGCTGAAAATTCTGCACTGGATCCCAGCACTGGTGCTTGCACAAAGCGGATTTTGCACTTAATGTCAGCAGCTCCCTTTCTGGGAAGAACCTCAGGAATAACCAGGTAGGAGCCTTATCACCTGCAACTCATTTGGCCAGCCATTGCACATAGAAAATGAGAAAGAGAAACAAGGGCTTCCATTGTGCTTGTACCAGCAATTTTAGCTCATCATTTAAATAAGGGAAGGGGAAAAAAAAAGCAGCTTCAGAGGGGATGAAAAACAAGAGGGAACATGAGCTTGTGGAGGCAGAGCCACTCCGTATGGTTAACTGATAACTCCAATTTGCCTCTTCCCTCTCATCTTTTCTGATTCTCCCAATTAAGCTCAACTTATTCTCATGCTAATCATTTCTTGACCTGTTTATTCTGCATTAAAAAATTAACAGAGAGCAGTTTACTGCATGACTTGCTCACCCAGAACTGCTCCAGATTAGCAGGCGTGCTTTAAGCCCCTCCACAGGACTTTTGGGTCTCACAGCCAGTCTGCACAGCTCGAGGATGAGCTTTTTTTCCTGTTTTTAAAGAACAGCTTTGTCTAAAGTCAATATAAACCCCCCTCCTTTCCTGCCTTGAGTATATTTGCTCGGTGACTATTTCCAAATGGGAAAGATAAAGCCAAGGGCTTGTGTTTTGTCAGACTTTTTGTAAACAGGGGTATTTAGGCCATACTGTCAAACTCTCCTGCCTTCCACCTCGGCCTGCCATGACTCCAGAGCAGAGTTGTCAGTGTGTTAATAAGCAGCTCCAAGGAATTTGCTGGGGCTGGGGGGCTGCAGGTCAGTGCAGCTGCACAAGCCCCCAGCTCAGGGGGCAGATCTTTGGGCAATCATGTGACAGACACACAGATGGGGGTCTGCTCCCGTGTCCCTCCCCACAATGTACCCAGAAGCTTCCAGGAAAACTCATGATTCAGCAGAGGTTGTTTAGGGTCTGTTTGCCCCTTGCCAGCAGCACACAGCACATCCCTGCCCCAGCCCCTGCCACTCTGGGGAGGTGAACCAGAATGAGCCACCAGCTCCATCCAGGGAGGTGGATCGGAAAGATCCAGCAACAAGAGGCAGGAGGAGACCACAGCCATGTGCCAGAGCCTTCCCTGGGGAAGATGTGATCAATTTTGTCGTGCTGTTCAACAACAACCACTCTCGGTGATTTTCCTTCCCCAGGGCTGAAGTGCCTGTCTCTGGGCTTGGGGCAGATTTGCTGTTTGGAGCTGGGGGTGATGCCAGGACAGACAAGCCCTGAGCAGACCCCAGACACTGATGAGCATGTGACATGTGGTGGCTCCCCAGGCTCCCCAGCACAGCTCAGGGTGACAGAAGAGCTTCATTGCAACCTTAGGCTGCTTCTTACCAAAATTATCAAAAAGTGGCCAAACCAACCAGTATTGTCCTGGTCCCCAGACCACAAAACCCCCATATGGAGAATCAAGGCAGGTTTTGGGCGTGGTGAAGAGTTACTTTAAAGAAGGTATAAGACTCTGCCTGAACTCCTCTCCAAAAGCAACATGTGCATTTCAGCCGAAGCTGGGGTGATGCTGGGCCTGGAGGCAATTATTGGAGCTAAAATAAATAGCTGCTCTGCAAAAGTGGTAGGGAAAGAGCTGCAGACATGGGGACAGACAGACCATTTCAGCATATACTGCTCTGGTGATAACATTGTGCTTGTCCTTCATCCCAGAACCAGAGAGGGGTTTATTATCCTGCCTAACAAGGGCTCTGAAGTCTTGAGGAAGTAATTATTATTTCTCTTGGGAGCTGTTATTATGCAAGGACAGTAAATTTGAGCTGTTCCCAGAAGGGTGGCTGTACTTGAAAATGCCAGGGCATTTGCTGATGTGTGTTTGCCATCAGTCTGCCTGCACTGCAGCCCATGAAAGCAGCATCTGGCTCTGGGGCCTGCAGTTTGGCAGTTGTGATTCTGGAAATCTGTCTGCTCTGTTTTCATGTAAAATCACTCAATGAGCCTGGGACCAAGAGAGGAAGAGGAACAGATTCATCTTCTTCCTTTACACCACAGGCTGCAACTTGGCCCAAACTGCAGCTCCCACCACTGATCCCACTTGCCCCCTTAAAACCCTACACCACAAGCATTGCCCTCTGTCCAAACCCCAGCCCAGCAGAGATCCAGACACTTTCCTGCTGAACACTCTCCTGCCTATTTGAGAGGACGTCCAGAAAAGCTCTGACTTTGCCATGTGCTGTTCCAGGTTCACTGACCACACTGGCAGAAGCTTGGTGAAATCCAGTGGTTTAAGGCCCATTTAAATGGGGGAGCAGGAGCCTCAGGGAAGCTGCAGCACTGGAGAGAGGGTTTGCTGCCAGCAACAAACACCTGTTGCTCTCCTTGCCAGCTCACATATTTGTTGTGGCAGGGATCTCAGCAGTCTGCTCTGGACCTGGGGAGAACTTGTTTAGCAGGTGGATATGGTTCCTTTGGGCCTGAAGTAATCCTGAAGCTTCCCAGGAAAAGGATCCCTACTGAGCTCACAGTCTGGCAGGCAAGTCTCTCCCTTCAGCCCTGCCAGCTGTTTGCAGGGCTTTTAATGTTTCATTGACTTTTTACATTCATTATGCACACATGAAACAGCCCCTGAATCGTTCCAGCTGTGGAGCAATAGGTGAAGGAGGAGAACAGCCAAAATCAACAGTGGTTACACATCAAATTTTGCCTTTTATTTTTTTTTTTAGATATCTTTTTGCAAAGGTGGGTGCATCAGCAAGCCATGCCTGGAAGTGACCTCCAGTGGCTGCTGAGGCTCTCAGGATCAGCCCTCCCTCAAAGTTAAGGCAATGCTGCTGAGGGGTGGAGGGAGAGCTGCAACAGTGCGAGGGTGTCAGGGCATGGTGTGAGCCCATGGCCCTGGAGGAGGGCAAGTCAAGGGCACCTCAAGGGCAAAAAGCATCTTCCTGGACCCAGCAGCTCCCACTGCCCTCCTCCTGCCCTGGGCTGGGGAGCTGAACTTGGGGGAACATCCCAGGGCAGGGCCATGTGTGCCTGACAGGAGGCAGCACGAGGAAGGAGGGAGGCTGCTGCAGGTGGGAGCACTGGCAGGTCTGAATTGGGAAAGGTAGGCTGGGCAAGGAGAAAAAGAAAACCCCGAGGGGTGGTAAGCTGAAATTTGAGAGATTCTGATTTCTGGAGACAGAAGGAAACAAATTAGTGCAGAATGCTTTTTCTCTGCAGGAGTGTGTGGAGTGCCTGAGTAGCCTGTTTTGTTCCCAGTGTCCTCAATCACCAGAGGACAGCAAGGGGTGAGTGAGAACCAGAAAACACTCAGGAGCTCCATATCCTCAGCAGCTGCATGCCCACCACACACCCTCCTGTGTGACACAACCCTCCTGTCCACTGCCAGAGAAACAAAAACACAGCAGAAGGCAAGGTATGGCAACAGGGGAGCCTTCTGCATGCCAGGTGTGTTGCATGGGGGACAGCAAGAGCAGGCAACCACAGGTCCCACAGTGCCAGAAACCCCTGTCCAGGACACTGCAGGGCCAACTGCCTGGCTCCCAGCTAACAAACATGGCAAACTGCTAATCAGCCCAGGAGTATTCAGCCTGGATCTCCAACACTGGATTGTTTTGTCCCTTTACATTCCTGCCAGTCCCAGTGCCACTGGCCTTTTGTATCATAAAGGAATTAAAATATATTATGACCATAAACTACATCATTTGAGGAAATGAACCACTTCTAGTAAATGTATCATGGGACACTGAAGCCATGAACCTTCCTAAATCAGTTTCCAGCTGATAAAGAGCACAGGTATTGCTGGGAGCAGCCCCCAGCATGTGACTCTCCACTGGCAAGAGGAACTCATCCTATGGGATGAGCAGGCACGAGGTGCAGGCTACCCCAGGAGGCACAAACCCCACTGCCAGCACAAGCCCTGCTTGGGAGGAATTGCTCAAGCAAGAGGAGCAGCACGATTCTTGCTGAGTCCAGAGTGGAATGGAGGCTGTTGGGGTGTTTTGGGGATGAGGCTCTGTGAGGCACAGGGGTCCAGGGCTCAGGAAGCACCAAACATGTCCAGGTTCCTCAGGGTGCTGGCAGTGGTTTGCAGGAACCTGGACATGTTTGGTGTATCCTAAGCCCTCTCAGCCTCCTGGCCTCCACACCGAGGTCCCTGTGGGTGCTGGGGCCAAGGGGCTGAGCACAGAGCTGGCTGGAGGGGAACCCTAAAAACCTTTCTGGTGAGGGCTCTGTGCAACCAGTAAAGTTTGCACTGGAAGTGTTTTTCTCTTAGTTGCTTCAAGGCTGTCATTATGAGGTCTGGGATGTCCTGCTGCAGATCTGGCTCAGGAGCAGAGGCTGTGCTGTGAGTAGCAGGATCTGTCCCCAGGCCTGCTGAGGCTGCAGCCCCAGGCAGTAATGCCAGGCACTGGGAACTGTGCTGAGAATGACTGAATCATTTCCCAAACAGCACAGGCAATCACTGGGATATCCATGAGGTGCCAGCCTGACTCTGCCACCTCTTCTCTCAGGAGTCACAGCACCCACCATGCCACCCATGCTGGGGTGTCTCTCTCTTGAGCCACAGAACCAGCCTGGGGACATGAGCCATCACCACCCACAAACCTGGCACGTTCACCCTGCACAAAGCAAAACAGAAACCAGAGACATGGGGGTCCCATCTGATGGCACCAGCAGTACCAGTGGGAATGAGCCCATTTTGGCAGCTCCAAATCCACACCGGAGACCCCGGCAATGCCCTTCATTCACATAAACTCTGCAGCACTGGTTATGCAGCTGCTTCTCTCCCTGCTGCCAGTGCTGGGGGAGCAGGGGGGTACCTGGTGTTTCCTGGAACAGGTCGTATCTGCTGCCATTCATCTTCCAGGGCGCGGAGCTCCGTGGGCAGAGCTGGGGGAGTCTCAGCCCTGGCCGGGGCTGTGCAGCCGGCGAGACCCCGCGGGCTGCGGGGCACCAGCCATGCCCAGGAGCCGGTCGTGGTGCAGAGGCAGGGACAGGCTAATCCCTTAATGCTGGTCACAATGAGATTTGATGGGGAGCAGGAGTTTGTGCTGCAGTTTTAAAGGGTTCTGGCCACTACCCGGAGGAAAATCATAAGGTGGCTCTGGGTCTGTGCCCTGCTGCCAGTGCTCACAGCAATGCCTGCTGCTTTCTGGGCCACCTTTCTGAGGGCACTCACCCTGGTCTCTGGCTTGCCACTGGGTTTCTGTAGGGCAGGGAGTACCTGACCATATGTGCAGCCCTGGAGGTTGATCCAGAAAATGTGCCTGGGTGTGTCTAACAGTGGGAGTGGGTCTGGCTCCTCAGGGAGAGGCTGACTGCTTTTGCTTTAAAGTGTTTCTATATAAATAGCCAGAACACCATATCCTTGAGCAACAACCTTGTTCTCCCCTCCCAGCTAACATCTCAACACACAGGATGGCTCAGTCCAGAGGGGAGCATGGAGGCTGCTGAGCACCCAGAGTTTTCTCCTCTGCAGGAAGTGTGTCCTGGCATGTGTGGCCCTGTTTATAATGGAGGAGGAAAATTGTGTGAGGGAGGAGAGTGGCACTTCACGAGGGTTTCACAGGCACTGAGTGACTGAATCTCTGAAAGGGAGACCTGGGCACCTCTGAATGCAGCCTTGGGCTGCATGGCCATGACCCCACTAGGGCCAGGTCTCATCGGCCTCTGTGTCCAGAAGAACCAACTCAGGGACAAACCCATCTGAAACACCCATTTTCCTGCATTTTCCATCCTTCTTGGATGACTTCCTGCCAAGCCCAGCTCTGCTTTCGCTGTGCCAAGGAGAAGAGAGTTCATTCCTGCCCTCCAGACACTGGGCTCCAAGCACCACCTCAAAGGCACAAGTGTCATGGAGCAAAAGTGTTCCTAAACCATTCCTGTCCCTGTCTCCACAAGCTTCTGCTTCCACTCAGGGCTGCCTGATGTACATTTGAGTTAATTTGGAGTGCCCACAGCCAGCAGCTTCCAGAATGCTCCTGGAGGGTCGGGAATGGGGAGTGACCAGCAGCTCTGTCCCTCAGCTCTGTGCCCAGGGAGGGTGTGCTGGCAACAGGGGCTGATGCCCAACATTCCCACACAGAGCAGGGAGCAGCATCAAGGGCTGGGCTGGGACTGAACTGTGCATAACCCCAGGACACCTCCCTGCACCCTTGTGTTGCCACACAGGTTTTAGTGGCTGTAACAGGGAAACACACCCAAGTCAACAGACATTTCTCCCAGACAATGGCAGTCTTCAGGCACACGCCCGTGGATGAGCCACAGGCAGCACCTGGCTCTGCTTCCACCACCTCGGTCCCACCACCGTTTAGTCCTTGATGGCAGCAGATTCTAGGCAGGGAAGTAGCCAGGGCTGTGGATCTGAAGCCCAGCTGTTTGTCCCCTTGTTCCTCCTGCCTCCTTATTCCACTCTTCATTTCCTGTTGCTGCCTTTGGCCTGCTGACACCAGACTCTGCATGAGCTGGTTCCCTCAGGCATCCTTCAGTGCTTTGTCCATTTTCCCTGCTGGACCTGCTCAGGCTGCAGTGACTGCAGGAGAGGCCACTCAGCTGGATGGGGACCTGCAGCACGGGCAGGGCCTTTTTCTGTGGAGCAGTTGTTACTTTACACCCTCTGCTGAGCCCCTGGTGCTGCCCTCTCCATTAACCTGACACCATGACCAGCCCCACAGCCCACAACAAGATTTCCTTGGGTAATCCTCTTCCCATGCTGAGCTGCTGCTTTTCACAGGGTGGTGTGGTGGATGCTGCTGTTGGGATGCAAGCATTGTCCAGCTGGATGGAGGCCAGGGCAGGCTGGAATGCTGCAGAGAGCAGCAGCAGCCTCTTCTCATGGGGTATCAAGGCTTTGGGGACCGTGTGGCAAAATGATCAGCATCCCTTGGGAGCAGAGGGGGAGAGAAGGGGCTGAGGGGAGCAGGAGGAGCTGGGCTCTGCCTCTGTGAAGGGCACTGGGCCATAAACCCAGCACTGTGGCTGTGGTTTGTGTGTTGGCAAACATGTTGAGTGGGCTTGACTGTTGATTCTGACTGTATAAACCGGTGTTGTGGCACTTGCTCAGGTTTGTGCAGGTTTTACAGCTCTTGTTCTAAGAAGTGCCCATGTATTTGGTTTTGCTCCTTCCTTCAGGTCTATCTGTTGACTTTGGCTCTCCTAACCAGAGTGTTGGGCCATGCCAGGAAGCTGAGTGTGTGTCTCTCCTTGGGTTTCCCACTTTCCCAGGGATTATCACCTATAAAATCTCACACACACCCATGGCTGGGACAGGTTTCTGGTACAGAGGCAGGTGAAAGGTGTCCACTGGTCCCCAGCACTGGTTGAGGGGTTTGGGTTCCCTGTGCTCAGTGACAGGAGATGAGCCTCCCACTTGAGAGATGGATGGGCAAAGCTGCAGGGAAGGTGCTGCCCTGGGAAGTCTGGGGTGGGGGGAGCAGGGTCTGAGGTCTGTAGGGATGTGATGAAAACCAGGCTGCCAAACCAACTTGGATGTCCAGAGAAGGAGAATATGCTCCCAGAGCATCATCACAGAGGATGTGGGCTATGCCTGGTCACCTATGATGAAGGCACACACTATCCCCCATTCCCTACCTCCAGTCCTCTTCCCAACAGGAGCTGCCAGCACCAGTGCTGCCCTCAGGGACACCTTGGCGCTGGAGGCTGAGAGGGCTTGAGCTCACAGTGATAGTCCCCATCTGTCCCTCAGCCCCAGAGCTCCATTACTGAGGGGATGCAGCTGGAATCCCTCTGGTGACTGCAGGATTTTGGGACAGAAAGTCTGGTCCAGCCTCACAGAGCCAGCCTGTGTTTGCTCCTTGACTGCTGGGGCATTATCACAGCCACTTGCTCTGTGTGAGCTGCTCCTCCCACACCTTTGGTGCAGCATCCTGAGCCTACCTTTGTTTTTTGAAACATGTACTCCCTGAAGGGATTTACTGAGTAATCTCTGTTGATGCTCAGGCTGCAGCTTGGACAGGAGCTGTTCCTGGGGGTCATTTCTTCTGGGACCCAGCTTGGCTCAGAGGCCCTGGTGTGTCTGCCCAGGACAGGAGAGCAGAGCCCTGAGCCCCAGGTTCACCAGGCAACCTCTACCTTCAAATTTGCCTTCTGTGAAAATTCTGCAACATTTGCCATTTCCACATACATTTCTGCCAGGAACCTTGTTTGCTTGAATATTTGAGGAAAGCAAACAGAGAAGGAGCCTGAACACAAACAGTCATGGATTTTTTTTGCAGTCTTTGCCCTGTTCTAACCCCAAGCCTGCCAGCAGAGATACTTGCAGGCATCCCCTGATGTACCCCTTGGCTCTGCCCTGTATGCTGCCCTGTCCCCTACTGCTGGCCCTGGTCCTGCTGCAAAAACTGCATGTAAAAAAACTCACCCAGCCCTTGCTGTCTGTGGGACCACCATCATTCACCACCCCTTTGCACTCATGCTATATAAATATTTTTTAATGTCATTTAAGAAATGTCAGCAGGTGACTAACAGATTATGACTGGCAGACCTACACCTGCCCTGCTGAGCTCAGAACATCTCTCAGACACTCCTCAAGCCTTCCTGAGCCCCATGCAGCTCAACTTCCAGAGTTGGAGCTCATTTCCTGCTGACAGCAGCCCTCTGGGCTCACTCCTCCTGTAAAAATACCGTTGTGTTTCAAGCAAAGCCAAGGTTGAGGGTGTGCTGTTGCCCCATAAATGGCTGGAATGAGGTGGGAGAAGCCACAAGCCTGTGGGTAAGTGCAGGCACCCTGTGACACTGAGCAGCATCCCCCAGCTCTTCCCCAAGGAAACCTTCACCAAGCACCAGCAAACAGCTCTTGGATCAGGCCAAGGTGCTAACACAGTGATTGTCCCTTTTGCACCCCAGCAAATACCTGTGCTTATTCCTGGCTGCACCAATACCCTGCTCAGGCACTGGAAAGTGCTGACCTTGCCAGCACCAGTGTTACAGCCACCCCTACAGCTGGCAGGGAAGGCCAGAGTGGGGACAAGGAAGGGGGCTGTGCCAGGTGTCCTAACACCCATCAGTCCCTGATGGCTGCCAGGCCATGGACACAGAGAACAAGGAGTAAACAGAGGAATTAAAGAGCAGCTGACGTGAGCAGTTGAGGAGGAAAAGCTCAGTTCAGGTCATATCTAGAGGAAACCTGTAAAAAATGTTATGCCTTTGGCAGTGGAAATTAAAAATACTCAGAAACCCAGCCTCCTCTGATGTTCCTCAGTTGAAACTGTTCCCCACATCTGACCAGAGCTCCTGAGCAGCAATGACGTCCTGCATTTTTCAGCTGTTTTACAAAGCTGCTTTACTGATCAGGGCCAGCCCTGATCATGTGCTGGTCCCTGCTGTAACCACCAGCCCTGGGGATCCCCAGCTCTGAGAAGATCCCACAATATGAAGGAGTGGTGCTGCCTGCACTGGGATTGAGACTAATTGCCCAAATTGTGCCTGAGTCTGCTCTGGAGTATAATGGTGGCTCAAGGGGCTCATCCCTTCCTCACTGCCCAGGAGGAGATGGTCCCCTTGCCCCCTCTCCATCCTCTACCTTCTCACACACCTGCTTGCAGCTTCCTGTAGGGATTTAGCACCAGTGGAGCCCTTTCCAGCTCTCAGCCTGTCCTCAGCAGGTGCTGGGGAGGATTTTGAATGTGCCTCCAACTCCACATCTCTCCAGAGCTGCAGCATCACCCCCTTCATCCCCAGGGACCCACGCAGGGTGCTGGGGACAGGCCACCTTTGTCACTGCCTGGCAGGGCATCCTCCAGGTCCCTTACAGAGGCACAGGTCTGATGGGAGGGAAGTAAGTGCCCCCAAAGTATGGTTTAGGGAAAATGCTGGTGACAGTCTGGGGCAGGGATGGATGGGGAGGGTTGCAGTAACTGCAGTGAGGGGATGCCCCACTCTCTGCTCTTACTGATGCCACCACTGCCAAGAGAAGGCCAGACCTGCTCACTCTCCTGAGGCTGAATGCCAGTGCCAAGCTTCCCCATTAGAATAAATCCCTGGCTTCAGATGGATGCTGAAATCCTGAAGCTCCCAAGACAGATGGGGAAAAGGGAAAATCAGAAGAAATCTTCCCATCTATCAAAAGAAACTGAAAATAACTCTGTGACTCCCTTCAAGGCTGAAGGCTCCTCTGGAGGACCCTGGTGTGCCTCCATCAGCCATGCCAGCTCCATGGGCTGTCCTGCTGAGGGCTGGGAGATGCTGGCTGTGAGGGCATCCCTGTGTGCATGGCTGGGGCTCAGAACCACCACTGCTGTGTGAGCTCCCCATCACTTGCAAGGGAATAAACTTCCCAGTGACCCTGGGAAGGCTCTGGCCACCACTTTGCCACCTGCAGGCTGGTGCATCCCGGCTGCTGTGCCCACTCTGCTGCCCAGCCCCAACCCAGCCCCACAGAGCTGCCAGGGAAGCCAGGCACTGCCCAGTCCCCCATCCCACCAGCCCTTCCTCACCTCTATTTGGATAACTTTCTCACCCATTTTATTTATGAGGACTCCCCTCCTTCTGCCAACACTCTGAGTTTCCTCTCACTTTAGTCTGGGAGGCCCATCTCACTTTTTTACTCCTATTCTTCCTCTCTCCCCCTTGCCTGGCCCCAGGCTTGCAGCAGGTGCTGGCCAGAGCCTGCTTTTGTTCAGCCATGGGAGCAGATGGGGAGAGCAGCACAGGTGGGATGGGCAGTGATTCCTCCCCAGCTCTGCCTGCACCTGCCCAAGCTCAGCACGTGGCTCACTTGCTGACTCTCAGATTGGAAAAATAAAATAAAAAAAAAAGAACAAAACCAACTTTAAAAATCATAATTAATAAAATAATTTTTAAAAAATTCAGGAGAAAATTACTGTCAGAAATGTTTACCTGCCTGTGTTTAAGGTTGCTGATGTGCCAGGGCTGGCAAGTGGCTGCTTGCATTAGAGCCAGCTGCAAGTGGGCAAAATAACTTCATCCTGTCATTAAAGAGCTTGTTCAGCTCCTCGAGTTGCATCTGTCAGGCAAAGCTGGTTGCTCACTGCAGAAATGAGGCTGGCTGTGCACCCTGGAGCAAAGCTGGATGCAGGCACCCTGGGTGTGGGGACAGCCAGACCCAGCCACCCTGCACCACCAGGTCTCCCAGGCTGATGGGAACATCCCTTGAGCCTCCCCCTCTCCTGCAAAGGAGGTGCAAGTCAGTCCCTGTGAGCTGGGCACCAGCAGCAGCAGCAGAGGCTTCAGCCTGGAGGATGCTCAGCACTGGCTGCTCCTGGGCCAGTTCTTGCTCCTGGGCCAGTTCTTGCTCCAGGATCCGACCCTCTGCACGTCTCAGAGGTATCAATCCTTCATTTCACCAGGGCACACGTGTCCTTCACCACGTGGCTCCTTGTATGTTGTCCAAGCAGCACCAGCTGGACACAAAGCCACTACCTGCACTGAACTGACCAAAACTTGGAATTTTTCTGAGTCCAGCTGTACATGAGGCCCTGTCCTGCTGCTGGCTCCTGCAGCTCAGAGGCAGGGCTGAGCAGAGCTCCTCCAGAGACCTGGCTCCTGCAGGCTGGGGATGCACAAATGAGCAACCTGATAAAAGCAGGCTAAAACTCCTCATTCCATAACTGCTTGATCACAACTGCCCGCTCCAGCCCAGCCCAGTGACCCCACAGCAGATCCTATACAATTCCTACACATCTCCATTGCCATAGGCCATGGACCCTATGCTGATACACCCCTTGTTTGGCCATGGCTCACCACGGGGTGATGTCACCTGAAATAAAGTGATCTGCAGAGTACTAAAGTGCTGGGGGCTGGGGCAAGGAGGCACAAGGCAGCGTGAATGCCACAACAGAGGTGGGTTAGGGCAGGAGGTGACACTCGTGGGAGGCTGCAGGCCTGGATCAAGGGAGGGAGCCACCTAAAGAGAGGCCATGAGCAAGTGCCAGGAGGTGGTGTGGGAGTCCCATAAGCCCTCCAGGGACCTGGGTCTGCACACATGGTAGCTGGAAGGTGGGCTGGACAGGAGCTGCACGCTTGTGAAAGAGAAGAGGAGTAGGGCATGAAAAATAGAGTGAGGAAAGGTAAGGTAGTATGATGGAGAGCCCCATGGTGTGTGATGGCAAGCAATGGAGAGCCCTTGAGAGTGATGGAGAGCCATGAGGACCTGATGGAGAGCCACAAGGAAGTGCTGGAGAGCCATGAGGATGTGATGGAGAACCTCTTAACTGTGAGAACTCAGCTGCTGGGACCTCACTCCACACTCTGGCCGTGCCCAGGGAACTGGAGTTCCCAGAACACACAGGACCAAACCAGCTGTGTGGGGATGCCCAGGCACAGATGACCCATCCTGAGGGTAACAGGGGGCTGCCCAGCCCAGGCAGGGGCACCTGTCCCCCGGTGCCCGTGTGCATTTGTTGGCAGTTGGCACAGCCAAGGGGCAGCGCGGGGCTGCTCCGGGCTGGTGCCCACAGTGCCACAGCGGGAGCCGGGACAGGGGCCTGGCGGGCGTCTGGCTGTGGCCAGGTGCCCAGGAGCACTGTGCCACGGGTGCTGTGCCCCGCAGAGGCTGAGGCTGCCGTTAGTCCGGGCTCTCCGCTCCCTGCTGGGAAAGCTGCCCAGCCGCATCGCCGGCCTCGGCGGGAGCA
>VZRX01004475.1:0-11820 GCA_013398075.1 Notiomystis cincta | reverse complement strand
AAAAGGAAAACCGCTGGAATATCCCCTCATCCGTCAGCCGATGCACCTCCTAGCATCCCTGCCAGCCCTTCCCGGAGCAGCGGGAGGATGTTCCCCGACTACGTACCGTGAGCCCTGAGCCAGGACCGCGGAGCCGCTGGGGTTGACCTGCGGGAAGGACCTGCTGGGGCAGCGCGGGAGGCTCGGCTCAGCCCCGGCGGGCAGCCCGCTGCGGCCGCTGACGCACACGCTGCATCTTAACTCTTCCCCCGGGGAATGGCCTGAAGTTCGGGAAGAACCCTGCCAGGAGATTTATAGGCTGGTGGATGCCTCCGCGCACAAAGGCTCACGCAGGCACACGGAGCCCCGCGCGGGGCCGGGGGGAGCGAGCAGAGCCTCGGGGGGCAGAGGGGCTGCTCCTCGCTGCTGCCTGGGGATTTGTTTAGGCTACCGGCAGGGAGAGATTCCCAAAGTCATCTCTCTCCTGTTCATTCCCTAGCTGGGATCTTGCTGGCAGCAGTGGACAGAGAAGTGAATCCAGGTCACTGAGGGATGCAGAGGGGGTTTTGCCCCGCTAAGGAAGCAGCAGGGCTGGCATCGCCAGGAGCCCCAGCACGACCCCACTTCGGTGCAAGCTGAGCAGAGGGCAGAGATGTCCCTTTATGGGGCTGGCTGGGAGGGGACCTGGTGGCCACACACGTCCCTGGGTCAGCAGTTCTCCCCTTACAGACGAAGCCACTTGCTGGGCTGGGCGCTGCCACTCGTGTGTAACCCAAGGATTAGGGCTTGTCACAGCCCACAGCGACTCTGCCATGGCCCCAGCACTGACCTGGGCTGGCAGTGCCCAGCCAGGGTTATCTCAGGGGAAAACAGCGGGCTGTGCTGCCTCCACTGTGTCCATGTGTCTGTCCCCAGGGTGGGGAAATGGCTGTAGCATCTGAAAGCCAAATCCTGCAGCATCGAGTGTGTTTCCCTACAACATCCCACACAGTCAGGATGCCAGGGGACAGCTGAGTTATTGCAGGTCACAGAGACACCTGGCCAGCTGGAGGGGCTGCTTGCAATGCCTGTCACATCTTCCTCCCACCGTGCTCAGAGCCAGCAGGGGTAGCCATGTGTGAGCTGGTGCAGGGCTTGCTGCTCTCATCCCCCCATGCTACAGTGCCCCAGGTAAGCAAGGTGCTGGTCCCCCTGTGCCTCACCAGGTCTGGGTTCACCACAGGTGGGTTTGGAGCCAAAGTTTGGCTCTTCAGTTGCAAGAAGAGGAGCACCAAGGCCAAATTCCCACTCCTGTGATGGCAAGGGGCACAGAGATGGAGTGCAGGGAGGAGAACACAGTCCCACAGCAGCAGCGGGTCACTGCTTCTCATCCCCACAGCCTTGCCTGGGACAACAATTGAGGGACAGTTGCCAGGGACTGACAGCATGTCCCAGAGCCTGACTGGCTGCACCCAGCTGCCCCAGGGACCTGCTGTGCAGCAGAAGCTGACCAGGAGCTCAGGGAGGCACAGAGCTGAGCATGGAGAGGGAATAATGCCCAGGTGCTGAGCTGATGTGCTGTATCAGTACAGCCTCACCCTGCTGGGGGCCTCTGACAAAAGAGACCCCTTTGTATATTCTTCCTGGCATCCTCTCTCCTGTAAATCAACTCAAGATGCTGTGGGCCCTAGGGAGCTGCTGAGACATGTGCCAGAGGGGTATTTCCATCCACTCCCCACCCAGCAGGTGGGATGATGGTTGTGCCAGTGAGGAGACAGGGAAAAGGCAGCTGAGGCATCTCTGGCCCCACTGCAGCACTGCAGGAGGGGATCCCTCAGTGCAGAGAGCAGCAGCACCCCGTGAACCAGCAGGGCTGGGTATCCTGTGGGGGGCTGTGCTGTGCTGTGGATGGCACTGGGCATGCCAGGGTGTCAAGGCGGCTCCCAGAGACTTTCCAGGGTGCCTGTTGTAGGGGTCTAACCAGCTCAGCTTCACCTTCCAGCACCAGATCACCCCAAAACACCAGCCACCTCTCTGCAGGTGCTGGGCCAAGTGCCATCCCCAGTTTGCCAGTCCTGCAGACATCCCTGTTTCATGTTCATCTATGGAGACAGGAGTGTCAGCTCCAGGGGCCAGCAGCAGGACAGCGTTTCGTGCTGCACCGGGGTGGCAGGCACTGGTGCTGCCTGCCTCCACCCAACCCCATATATCAAATCTCTCATTAGTGAGGCTGGTAAAGGCAGTTTCATTCCCAGCAGATTAAAAAGGCAGATGGGGACATGCAGCAGTGATCTTGACTGGGCAGACTGGGAGGTGCAGCTGTTGCCAAGTGCACACTGAGGTAGGAAGGGCACAGGGGCTGTGCTGTGGAGAGGGTGGTTTTTAATGATCTATTATTTCACAAAAGACAGAGCCCTGAGCAGCAAATGCTCATCCAAAGCAAAGCTTTTAATTTGGGATATTTTTTTTGAGTTATTGTCTCCCTGGGGCTCGGGCAGAGCGAACCCACCTCAGCTCCCTCTGCCACGCAGCAGCTGAGCCTCTGCGCAGAGGCGAGGCGAGGGTTTTGTCTTGGGTGCAGATTGAAAGCACTGCTTAATCAGCACTCCACGAGACAATCCAAATTCCAGGAACTGGAAGGGGTTTGTGTCCCTGCCAGGCGTAATATCCTGCAGCCCAGACTGGCCCGGCTGCCAAAGCACACGGTATCTGCAGCGAGGACCTTGCTGGGAGCCAAGAAGCACATGCATTCAGCTGGATACAGCAGCAGCCGGCAAATTCCCCTCTTAATGAGCATCAGGGGGAACAGAAAAGATAAATCACTGGATTCAAGCACTCTCTGGGCAGAGACACCCTCTGATGCTTTTATGACCAGCAGACAGCAGCTCGCTCCAGAATAAGGCATAATGGGACTTGCAGGATTTCTCTGTCATGTTTATTTCTCCCATCTGTTGGCTTTGGGCATCACCCATCACTCACATTCCAGGGTGAGAGACGGTGACATGAGCCCATATAGGACTGAGCAGGGCTTTGCCCTTTGCTGAAGGTCAGGATCTGCTGTGGTCCCTGAGCATCCTGATACCTGGAGCAGGTTGATGTGGATTTCCATGGCAGGAGCCTTCTCTTCACTTGGGTAAAACAAAAGGAAACCAAGGTCTTGTCTGAACAAAACTCCCCAGGCTATGCACAAACTCTGTTTCTCAAGTAAAATATTCCCCTCCTATCAACTGACAGAAAGACTCATTTTCCATCTTTGCTGAAAGATGTTCCTTTCCCCCCAGTCCTACCCTGAAACATCAAGCACAGCTCCAGCTACCTTGGTGCCCACCCTGGCAGGGAAGGAAAGCATGGCTTTTGATGGATTTTTGCACTTCTGGAGTCCTGCAGAGGTCCAGCATACCCAGAGCTTGGTTCCTCCTAGCACATCATGAAGGGAGATCTTCCTTCTGACCTGCAGGTTGGAAGATTTGGTCTCCACATCTTGTGATTTGACTAAACCCAGGCCAAGCTCCTCCATGTTCCCTTCTGATCTCCCAGGAGTGAAACACCTGTTGAGGTGTAACACAACTGAGATCAGTCCTGAAGTCTGAGGACTCCAAAGTCATCCTTCTTCCTATTTAGGAACAGTTCCTACAGTTCCTTGTAGATGCTGAATTCCCTTTCTGAGCTAAGCTGAATTTTATAGGAAGAGCTACTGGAAAAGTCAAATCTCACACTGAAGAGGTGACCATCAACAGGGACAGGGTTCTCCTGGAGCCTTTCATACGCTGCCCAGCCCATGCCTCTGCTTCAGGTGCAATGTCCTCTCATAACCCACAGTTTCTGCCTGTGTATTTGCTAAGGTGAAAAAGCCCTTTCCCATTTTATATATAGTGATGGTGTAGGGAGCCAGCAGTTGGGAGTGTGGGCAGGAGCCTGCACGTGTGGCTCTGGCCACCCAGGCTCAGCAGGAGCACAGAGCAGCCTTGCCCTCAGCCTGGCTCCTGACCCCTCTCCAAAAGTGACCCAGGCACTGCAATTAGCTCCTTTTAGTGGTGCAACTGGCCAGGACTAATGCTTTTGAGTCCTGAAGTAAAAACCACTCATTTTGGGGTATTAACTAAGGTGTCCCTCAAGGCTGACATGATCCTCCATGAAATCCTTGGTGAAGAGGTGGGTGTCAGCCCCTCACCTCTCCCTCTACACCTGTGGCACTGCCAGAGCTGTGGCCCCCCCATCACCCTGTGGCTGCCTGTGAGGAAACCCTGAAGGCCAATGGCTCCAGCCAGCACCAAGATATATTTGGAACCTTTGAAAGGTGAGAAATTTTTCCACCAGCTCTAGAAATAAACATCTCTGAAGTCAAGCTCTGTGGACAGTAGTTGCTCACAAAGGTATTTTTTTACAGTAACTGGGCTAAGTTTAGAAATTCACTTAAATAACACGGAAGCTCCTCTCAGCACAATTTGGAAAATAGTTAATTTGCTGCTTGCTAACCAGTTGTTTAGCCCAGTGCTGTGGGTGTGTGATGGTCTCACTGCACACTGCCAAGGTGAGAAGAAACTCTCAGCTCAGTGGCAAGAGAGACCCATCACACCCCGAGTCAGCTGAGACCAAGACAGACCCAAACCTTGGAGCTGAACATCAGCTGTGATCTCCTCAGCAGCTGCAGCCAGGCTGGGACCCCCTGCCCCACAGCAGTGCTGTGCCCATCACCCCATCCCCACTGCACACCCACAGCTCACCCATGCAGGTGCAGCTCACATCCAGCTGTGCCCACAGACACATGCCAGAACCAACAGCCCTGGAAACAAGGTACTGGTGTACTGGTGGGGTTTTTACTGTGCTGCTGCCAGCTCTCCACATGATTGTTTTCCAGGCTCAGTGATGGGAAACCCATCGCTCACACCCAGGAGTCCTGGTGGGAATTTCCCATCTCACCAGCCTGCAGAAAATTCATCATCTGGGGTGAGCTGAGATCATGCCTTTCCTCATCATCTGGCACAGTAAGTGCTACCTGTGTAGTGGCTGGGAGTGCTGTGGTTCCAGCAAAGGGCTGGATCAGCTGATGGATGGGGGCTCGTGGATCCCAGCCCTGAAAGCCCAGACCCAGGGAAGTGAAGTCAGGACACCCTGGCAGCCTCACCGTGTAATTTTCTAGCTTGGACGGGGGTGTGCCACAGCTTGACTGCAGCCCCTGTGTATTCACTCCATTCCCTTTTTTTCCAAGACCAAAATTAAGATAGAAACTGAGCACCTGGCACCGGTTCACAGGCAGGTTTTTTGTGGCTGCACAGGGAGGTCTTGTTCCCATTGCTTCTCTTCTTGGGGCCCCCCCCTGCTCACATGCCCAGACCTCCACTGGGGCACCAGAAAACACCCTCTGACCACCCCACCAGTGCAAGGTTCATTGTCTCCAGCTGAAAAATGGTTTTGCTGCAGAAAAACGCTGCCAGTGTTCGTTTGTTTGGCTCAGATTAAGTGACAGTGGGGCTCAGAGGAGCTGCTTTTTCTCCCTGCCTCTGAAGGAAGAGGGCGATGTTTGCAGTGATTTTTTGTGCTGTGGGATGTTGGGATGGGTGTAACTTCTCCCCGGGGTCTGCCCGGGGCATGTCCAGGAAGGAGGAGATGCAGCTTAGGTGGGTGATGAGCATTCAGAGCCTGGGGGGATTTAGAAGCAGGCTCTGGTGAGCGCAGGAAGGTGGTGCAGAGGGAAAGACAGAGCACAGGAGCTCTCAGGAGGTGATTCAGGGGCTTTGGGCAGGAAGGACGAGTCTGTGGAGGCTCTGGGTGTGTTACCATTTCTTCACGAGGCTGGGGAGCAGCAGCGGTTCAGCTCTCCCCAGCAGTGCTGCAGCAGAGCAGGTGACACGGGGATGAAATCCGGAAGCTTTTGATCTCCTCAGTGACACTGAGCAAACACTTTCCATGCATATTTCTCTGCCCATGCTCTCCCATCTCGATTGATCACATCTAGCAGAGGGCTCTGAGGGGTGCCTGTGCCCTGTCCTGCAGCACAGCCAGTCCTGCCCTTCCAGGTGAGCAGGGCAGGGCTATGCAGGGTTTCTGTCACATTTTTCAGTTCCTGGCATTGAAGCTGAAAGGAGCCTCTGATATTTTTCCTCATTTTTGAAATCTTTTGCTGTACCTGCACATCTTAGGGCTTCCTGACTTCTGCCTACAGAAAGTGAGAAGTTTGATGGGCATTTTGTATTTCCCCTCCACTCTCCCATAAAGATGTATTGTGAATCTTTGCCAAGAAATCTCCCTTTTCTCGTGGGACTTCCAAGCTTTCCCACGTCCAGATGGCTGGATGCAAACCACCAGATTTCTCTCTGACTAGACATGAAATTTCTCAGATTCAGCCATGAAGGCTGAGAAGTTTGCAAGAACCACTTTCCTCAAAGCTGGAAAAAATCTGGAAAAGCAGAAATTGAGACTCTTGGGATGCTCTGCCAAATGGGAGCCATTATCTCTACATCTCTCTCAGAAGGGAGACACACTCCTCAGGGTCTTTCCTCCTGGACCAGAGGACATGCTGACATGTGAGGCCCAGAAAATCCTGGAAGTGGGACACCTTGTCTGAAGAAAGCTGCTCTGAGGTTGGTGTGAGTGCTGGCAGCTCCCCTGTCCCTGCATCCAGCCTTTGAAGGACAGGAGGAGCGGAATGGGGGATTCCTGCAGCTCACTCTGCCCACCACTGAGGCCTGACAGTGGCTTGTGCTGGCACATCCACCTTAGTCTGACCTTGCCTGTGAGCCACGAGCAATGGAGGGGAGGGCAGCGGGGCTGGGCTCAGCCCAGAGCCAGAGCGCACATCCCACGGGAAGCTGCGCTCCTGGCGCCCCGTGAGGACCAGGGCTGATGAGGTTCATGCTGTCCCACCCTCCTCGCTGCTGCAGGGCTGGCCCATCATGCACAGGCGAGCGTGGCACAGTCCAGCCCTCACGGTGCCGGCAGCTGCGCTGGTGCCAGCCCCGCAGGGACACCTGGCAGGTCAGGAGGAGGCGCTCGGAGAAGGAAGGACAGAGCCCATCTGCCCCGGGGCCGGCATCTCGGACAGCAAACACCGAGCTCACCGACACAGCTGTTGCCTTTGGCACGGCCCTGGCCCCGCTCCGCTCCCCCGGCACAGGCGGAGCGGCTCTGCCCCCGCCGCTGCTCGGTACCGCGGCTCGGTACCACTGTCCAGTACCACTGCCCGGGTACCACTGCCCGGGTACCACTGCCCGGTACCACTGCCCGGTACCGCTGCCCGGGTACCACCACTGCCCAGTACCACTGCCCGGTACCGCTGCCCGGTACCACTGCCCGGGTACCACTGCCCGGGTACCACTGCCCNGGTACTGCTGCTCGGTACCACTGCCCGGTACCACTGCCCGGTACCACTTCCCAGTACCACTGCCCAGTACCACTGCCCAGGTACCGCCACTGCCCGGTACCACTGCCCGGTACCACTGCTCGGTACCACTGCTCGGTACCACTGCCCGGTACCACTGCCGGTACCGCTGCCCGGGTGCCGCTGCCGAGCCGAGCCGGGCCGAGCCTGCCGGGGCGGTCGGGCCCCTCCTGTGCTTCCCCTGCCCTGAAACCAGGGGAGGTGAGAGCCCTGTGCGGGTACAGTGCCCCGGGGGGGAGGGAGGGACCCCCAGAGCCTCCCCCAGCATCTTCCCACACCGCATTCCTCAAAGAATCCACAGGGGCTTTGCATGTTCCCAGCTGGACCCCGTCACAACCCCTGCACTTCCTTTTGTGTTTTTAACATCCAGCTGAGGGTTCCTGGCAGAGAGAAAGGCAGGGTGGCACTGCCCCAGGGGCCATGTCCGAGCAGTGGGGGTGCTGGGTCAGGTTTGGGCAGGAGGGTGAGGAATTAGCCAGACCCATCCATCTGCATTCATCTCATCTGGTGCTCAGGTGTTTCTAGTTTTTCCCTTCCCTTTTTCTTATTTTCATATTTAAGCTGCATTTGTATGCTGTGCTGATAAGCAAGAGGGAGCCTGGGAGCGTTGGTGGGTGGTTTGGGGGCTGCATTTCCCCCTCCACCTGCTGCAGACATCACAGACAGAGTGGTCCAGCAAAGCCCTCCTTCCAAAACAAACACCCTGAGTCCCCCTGGAATGGGTTGGTGGGACGTCAGGAGCGAGAAGTTGATAAATTCACGGAAGGGTTACGTGATGGTGTGTCCTGGAATAGGTGACTCACAACGTTCATGGCTGATCCTGCAGCAGCAGGTGGGAGATCCAATGTGCTCCCGTGCTCTGGGAGCAGCTGATGCCCATCTGGAGTAACTGGACTGAAAGAAGTGGTTATAAATCTACAGCAGCAGTGCTGGGAGCAGGACTGGCCTTCTCCCCAGACAAGAAAAGGATTTTCCCCTGTGCCTGCTGCAGTGATGGAAAGGATGAGGTGTCTGCAGGAGCTCATGGGCCGTGCTGAGGGAGAGGCCCCTGGGTGTCCCTGCAGTGTTCTGTGTCTGCCCACTCCTGAAGTGGCTCAGTAAATCCACAAGGCTCCCTCTGTGCCTGCTGACACCCCTGCAGCCGCCTGGCACAGAGGACTGTTGAGGTGCTGGGGGGGGTTAATTGACCCTGACAAATATTTACCTGTTTCTCTGGGTTTACAGAAACCTCGCTCCAGCCCCAGCTTTGAAGTGCAGTTCAAAGCCCCAGCAACGCTGACGTCTTGGGAGGAGCCAGCTCTCCCCAGCGTGCAAAAACTGCCCTAAAAGGAGGGAAACTGCAGCCCCATCCTCCTCCTTGGGCACCAGGTGCAGCCCTGGCATTTTCCATCATCTCACAGGGTTCTGCTCATCTTCCCACCCCAGAGCAAGCTCTGCTTTGCCAATTGTTTGGGGCCTGCATTAAATAATCAGCCCAAAGAAAGGCCTTGTTCCAGCAAAGAGGCAGAACATGCTACTCCTGTATTTTTGTCCCTAACCTCTGAGTGATGTCAACAGAGATCGGGCTGAGTCGCTCACCTGTGGTGGGCTTATATTTAAAAAAATATCTTGTTTGAACTGTACAAATAAACACTTGTGAAAAGAATCCTGTTTCTTTAAGTGAAGTTGGTAAATGCTCTAATTTAGTTAAAGCACTAGGATTTGGCTTTGATTTTATTTTTTGCCAGAATTAAAGCTAGAGGAGGAAAGAAATGTTGTTTATTCTTAGAACAGGTAGAGTCTAGGCAGGAGGAGCACACATCCATCACCTACCTCCTCCTCCTCCTCCTCTTCCTCCTCTGGCTGTTGGTGAGAGGGGCTGGTGTCTGCTCTGCCAACCACCCTCCACACCTTCCTTCCACTTGGTGCAGGTTGATTTGCTGTATTTTGGGAGATGCTCTGTGCCTGGCAGACTGGGATGTGCTTCCTTGGTGAAAGCCAAGAGCAGCCTGGGCACCTCACACTGAAAAACTGGGCCAGACTGTGATGAAGCAGCAATGGTCCTGCCAGCCTCTCGTGCCTGACTGTGAGATGCTGTGAGATGCCCTGGAGAAAGAAAAGAAGCTCAAGAACAGATACTTCATTTAAGCCTACTGGCAGTTCTTCTATTCCCAGGGCTGCAAAACTCCTGAAGATGATAAAGGGAAGAGTCCTGGATGGGAAAAAGTGTGGAAAAACTGGAGCCCAGTCACCAGAACAGCTCTGGGCTTCTTCTTGAGGCAAATCCATTCCTCCCCTGCCCTGACCCTGGGGCTGGCTGACCTGGGCAGTGCTCAGCCCCCTCACACTGGCACCTCCTCTCACCTCACTGCCCTCCTGCCTGTCTTGTCTGGCAGATGCCACCCATGGTTGATGGCCACAGCAATAAATCCCATGGCCTGGGGCATCCTGGTTCTTCTGCCAAAGGCTGAGACGTGGGCAGTCCTGTGGTGAAACAGCATGGCAGGGTTAGCAGAGATGTTGAGCTCACTGAACACAGGGAACGCATAGGTAAAAAAATGAACAAATAACTCTTAAAAATAATAATTTATAATATTGGGCATCCAAATTAAGCCTGTGACAGAATTGAGTGTGCTGGCTCTTCAGCATCCCCTTTGAACATCTTTGTGATTATTAATTTTTTTTTCTGCAGAGTATTTCAATGGTCATTGTGGTCAGGAAAAATCCAAATCACATTTCTAGCCAACACTTTTATCATTATCCAAGCCAGTAAAACACAGATTAAATATTATGTATGTATATATTTTAGATTTCTACTTAAATATTTGTAATTATATATTGGACTGAAATAGCTCATGTTTTGTGGCTGGCTGTACCTGGTATCCAGTCAAGAAACCAGGACTGTGAACTGTGGTCCTGCAACTAATCAACACAAAGTCACTTCCAAATTTTACACTCTGATTCTTTCCTGCAAATATATGAGCTAAAAATGCAGCAGTGAAGTTTGAAAAGTTCATATTTCTGAATTTGAATTAATAAGCACAGACCATTTCCTTCCCATATTTGATCAGTTGCAATAAATGGTAGTTTCTTAATCTAAAAATAAATTCTAGAAAAAGGCAATGTTTTGGTACAGTAGCCCAAGGACCACCCAGCAAATGGTTTCATGGAAATTGTCATCGAGTTTTGCATGATCTTTAATCTCTGCTCGATAATCCTTATAGAGAGGGAATAAATGGGAACAACAAATAATGCTTTTAGTGCATGGCTAACAGGAAGGTTAATTGGTCTGGGCAGGAGTTAATTCCCAGTAACTGCTGCTGGGAGAGCACTGCCCACTCAGCCTACAGGGAAAAGCTCCTCAGCAGCTACCCCAAAAGACAACACATCAATAAATAAATAAATTCAAATGCAGGTGTGGGGGTGGGGAGGTTCTTTGGCAAACAGGGAAAGTGAGAATTACACGCTGTGGAAAAAGGGGAGTATTTCACCAAGGAGCTGCAAGTGCAGCCACCACAGCTGCTCAAGGAAGTCAGGCAATTAGAGATAAACATGAGTAATTAAGACCATTTTATGCCCAAGTACATGTACCCTTAATCACATGAATTATGTATTTTTTTCACATGTAATCTCATGCCCACTTCATCTGCTAATGGGCTCCTTAATCTGTATTCTAGGCAGAGCAGCTATTTTACATCTTTGTGAACTCTGCTTATTTTTAAGCTCTTCAGACCATTATTGCAGCCCTCTGGAACCTCACCATTTTCTCTGAAAGATATTTAGGAAGGAGAAGAACAGACTGTCTCCCATACTCTGCTCAGGGTGTGGGGATCCAGAGTCTAAGGGTGTATGGCTGGGGAGGGAGTTTGTCAGAGCCACAAATTAAACTCAGCTCCTCATGCTTGTCACAAGACCATTCTCTCTTGTAAATCAAACCCTGTCATTAGTCTGCTCTGCTGTGATCTGGCTGTGCCAAACGAGAAATGTAAATATTTTGTAGCAAGAGGTACTAATTTTTAGCATTAATAAAGTTGCACCACTGAAAACTGAATTGGTTCTTTCTTATGCTTTCCCCCATATTCCAAAATATTTTGATCTTTGGATGTAACCACCAAACATGCTGCAAATTCCCTACATCTCAGATCATACCCTTCCTATCCACTTGAGGAGAGCTGGGGGGAAATGTGTGACCTGCAGAGGTTTTCAGGCAGGGTCCAGTCTGTCTAAATTCCCTGGGGTTAATTTCCACACCTTTTTCTAAAATTCATGGGGTTTCAGGACAGGAAAAGTCCTTTCCCATTTATTTGGGCAGCCACACAGGTGGTGAGCTACCAACATCTCCCTTCTGTTTCCAAGGTCAGCATCTCCACTGTAAACATCACATCATCCATCCCCTCACAGGTCAGCCTTGCTTCTGCTGGACCCATGGCAAGTCTGGGGCTGGCAGGAAGAGCATCCTCCCCATCAGAGATGGGCAGCAAAGATCTTGTGTGAGCAAGCGTACC